>JAVCKT010026300.1:4652-24046 GCA_032273925.1 Rhynchotus rufescens | reverse complement strand
AAAAAAAAAAAAAAGGCTCACTCTTACCCTTATTATTATCCAGCCATATACTATGGTCTGGCACTGCTCAGAAACTAAAGGCATTATCCTAGATGATATGTCTGCTGGTCTCAAACTGTGTTTTGCTTTCCCCTTGCCTCCTGAGCACTACCAAAGGCAAAGATTGCCAATGGACATTTTGGGAACGCAAGGGGGAAAATGGAGCAGGGTGGTATTATATTTTATCACCCCCTAAACAGTAATACTTTCCTTTGCGTGCTCTGTTTCTTATTCACACGCCTATAAAATTTGCCACATCCGGGCGAGAACATCCCTCCAGTAAACTAGGCGGTGTTTACGAACTGGAAAAGACGTTCTCTCCCTCCTTCACAATAGGGGTAAAATAGAAACGTTAACAAGTCGCGTGTGGTTTTCTCGTTCCAGGTTGGCTCATTGGAGCTGTCTTAGCACTACATAGCAGACTTAGTAATTTAAGGGCATTTTATACCTTTGAAGATGGGCAAGCAGTAAATTGCTTGGAATGTGTTTGATTTCCTCCCCTCTGCAGTGTCCCACCGTGGAGCCTCTTGCTAGGGACATCTTGATGTTTGTGGTCTCATGGATTCCTTGCTCAAGCCAAACGCATTTCTTGTAATGCTGGTTCTCAGCCCAGTTTGCTTTACATCATAAATGCAGATTTTGTTTTATAAAAATAAAATTGAAAAAAAAAAAGAAATACAACCAACCTACAAAAAAGCCATTTAATGGAGCACATAATGAAGCTGAGAGGAAATATACTTGCATTGATGAATCCCTGACATTTCACCTATTAAATTATAAGTTTCTTAAGGAAGAGCCGAATATTTTTTTCAGTCAGTTTAAGCCCTTTAATGAGTAACGAAAACAACTGTTGTCTTGAGCAAGCTGAGGTTGCATGACAGGCAAATATCAGAAAGGAATAAGGCCTACATGAAAACCACAAAGCAAAATTCCTTCCCCATTTCAGGTACCCCTGAACTATCTCAGACTTGTTAGGAGAAACTTCAGAGCAGAGGCCAAGGGAAAATCAAGTCTGAGAAAGCAATATCTTCCTAGACAAACTGAGGCAAACAAGAAGCTGAGATGTAGCCTGCTGAGCTGAGCTCAGGCCTAGTAACCTAGAACCACGATTCCTTCCATAACTTGGTGCAGCTGCTCCCACCTCCAACAACTTGCTCTGGTCCACTGTAGAACAGAAGTAGAGACGTTGACCCACCTACCAAGGTTACTGGAAATATTAATTAATCTTGTAGATGCTTTTGAAGGCAAAATTCACTCCTAAAATTCATCTGGAAGTCTTCATGTAGTAGCTGAGAACAACTATAAAGCACACCGCGTAGCCAGTAACTGGGGAATAAAGGGCTGCCCAGACTGTGGCAGAAAGACGCTTAATGAGGGACAAGATGAAAAAAATAGCAGCGCAGCAGGAAAGTGAAAAAACAATGTGGGATTCGTTCCTTCAGGCACAGACAATTTTTTTAATGTAAACTCAGTCTCACCAGTCAGCGCTTTCTGTGGCAAAGCTTCTCTCACACAAAAGTGAGAGGAGCCCCACACGAATGTGCATGTTCCCAAGCCCCAGGGCCCTGCTGGCACCTCGGGGTGCTGGGGAGGTGCAGGACGGGAGCCCGGGGTGCTGCGGGAACACGAGGCAGGTCTCGGCCGGAGCCGCTGCCGAGCAGGGGAGGTGTGAGCTTCTGCAAGCACATCTTGGCACCTCCTGCCTCCAACACATCTCCAGGGGCCAAGGCTGCCTGCACAGCAAGTCCCTCTCCTAAACGCTCGCCCGCTGGTCAGCCATCTGAGGGCAAGTTTTCTTTAAAGCGTGCTTAGTGCCCAAAAGTAAGGGTAAGTTTTTGAAAGGCCTTTGATTTCCTTGCAGACACCAGACTCCACATGTTTTCGAGGCAGCCCAGCATGCTGGGTGCTGTATCACAGCTGGTGCCACACTACAGCTTTTGATTTGAAACCACCGAGGCTTTCCTGTTTTTCTCTTTGTGTAACTACCCAGGGGCAACTGCTCTTTGTTAAAACTGAATTTTTTGGTTTATCAACAGGTCAGAATAGACAGGGTGAAGCCTTCAACATCAGTAATATTGTTTCAGGGAAAGAGAGTTTCTTAAAATTTTCTGTCAAGCTAAATGCTAAAGAAAGCCCAGAATCTTCTATCAAAATTCTTTTGAAGACAGGAATGAAATTCCCACTGATGTCAGTGGTAGATGTGTTAACTTGTCCCCTGAGCTGTATTTGTAATCTTGCAGAAACACAGGTTTGAGGCAAATTATCCCTCATGACTTCTAGGGAGTATTACTTATATGTATGATACAGCAAAGTGCAATGAAAACTTCCTGTGAAAATGTTTGATTTTCAAGGTCTGGAAGTACCACACAGAGCCTTTTTGGAAGAGCTTTCTTCTCACAGTTATGAATTTTCCTCCAAATCACACAGAAAAAAACAATGGTGTAAAATTAACAAAAATGTTTTTCAAGTAAATATAAGTTCTTATCTGTATTGTGATGACTTATGCAACTGTAAGAAAACGTCTGGATGTTTCAAAAAACATTCACTGTAGTAACATTTCTCTGCCAGTTTACAGTATACAAGCCACTCATTCGAATTCTTACAACTTAAAAACCTCAGAGCACTGCAAATTAAGCAAACTTATGGAAAAATAAAGAAAAAAAAATGATGTCCCCAGCTCTGGAAAGCTCATTATGTCACCAGACAATAGCAGCAGCTCTCAAGAAAATGTTTTTGTGCTTCTGGAAGCCTACTGGGCACATTTCTCCATGGCCCAGCAGCGCACGGCGCGCACAGGCTGTGCTGTGGCTCGTTTAATGAACTCAGACAAACAGCATGAGCGAGGGAGGCTGAGAGGAGCCACCTTCCATCCTTGCTGAGCTGCTGCCTCCACCGTTCAGGGTCCAGAGGGAGCTCATGCTGCGATTTATTCAGTTGCTGTCCGCTTGAAGATGCTAGAAGTTGTCCCAAGTATCTCTGGAGTCCAAGGCAGAGCAATGGGGGCAACGAGGTGCAAATGCTCCCTCATCTTCTCCCTCCGTGCCCGTGCTGCAGCCCTTTGGTGCCAGGGGAGCCCCCACATGTGTCCCACCAGCAAGACCCCGTTCTGCAGGTTGACGGGGTCTCGCCAGCCCTGTCTGTGCAGCCTGGGAGCCAGAGCCCTCAGCTATGTGACCAGGCCACAGCTTTGTTTGTTTTCGCATAACTTCTTGAACTTATTAGGAGAGCAGGGAAAGGAGTCATTGTTTTGCTTTGGCTGTGAGGTCCGGGATGCATTGCTTCTAGGCCTCCGTCCCAGTGATCCCAGCAGTGAGGACAGATCGAGGGACGATTAAGTCAGTGCCGCAGGAGATTTACATTTGGGGCCTGGAAGAGAAGACTGTCTGTCCTCTCTGGAGAATAAAGAAAAGTCTTAGTAAAGCTAAGAATATGCAGGGCAGAATATGTACACATGTGTGTGTATGCATATATATATATATTCACACACATAGATATTTATACACAGAACTTTTTACATTTCCATGTACATTTCCATGTACATTTCCATGGACTGCATCCATCTATTTGCATTTTCCCGTTTTTTAAGGTTCAAGTAGACAGAGGCAGTTGAATAACTTTCCTCCCACGCACACCCCTCTAGCTATAGTGAGGGAACAGCACCATTATAGTCAAAGATCAAGGTTCACTGTTTAACAGCCAGGTTTTCTCAGTGCTTCAGAAACCATGTGCTTACTCAGTCTTTCTTGAAAATTGCTTGCCTTGGGGGATCTCAGGGGAGGCTGCAACCTTCTGTGTGTCTGAATAAGCAGATTCACCCCAAGACGACACAGTGATGCTTTTACAGGGATTTCTGCACCTCTGTAGCTCAGAGTTCCTCTTTGGTCCTGCCAAATCACATTGCTCACTTAGGACTCCAATGCTGTATGATCCTCTTCACACACCTTTTGTTTTTTAAAGGTGTATTTGAAAGGTTCTTCAGGGTGTGAAGTGAACCACAAATGCTAGGGCAGACTTCAAGCCTTGGCCGAGAGGGAAATTGCCCTTCATTGCAGGCTGTCCATAAGGGCAAAACAGCCCTGGGTCAGGCAAGGGTGGGTGCTAGTTGCTCAGCCCCTCACTCCTGAGCAGTAAAACTCAATCCTGCCCATGCTGAGTTGAGTCTGGGAGCCTTGAGTCAAATCAGGGAGCCCAAGAGTCATCCGTGCATCTGCAGGTACCTGGGACTTTCCTGATTTTTGGCGCATTGCAGAGCCCCAGGCAGCAGAGCAAGTTGTTTCTGGGGTACCACACTGTGGTGAACAAATTTGGATATCACTGCACACAGTGATTTCAAGAACTTTAAAATTATGTGATCTGCCTGAATGTCCCAGGGATCCAGCTAGAGGCTTTGCTTTAAAAGCTATGCCTCTGATTCCAAAGCAAAAACTCTAAAATCTGCTAAAATGTACATGCTGTCTCAGATTTTATTTGCTTAGTATCCACAGGAAAATCATTAAGCAGAAAAGAAGTTGCTTTGAAGAGCCTTATGCTCTTTATCCATTCCTGTACAATGGGACTGAATGTCATGCTAAAGAAAACAAATTGCCTATCTGCAAGAACTGAGACAAGTAACATGAAGCAAATGTTCACAGGAGGCAAGTCAGCCACAAAGTATTGTAGTTTGGGGGAACAGAAAAGGCCAGATATTAGGCCAAACTTATCATGTAACCTTCCTTAAAGTGACTGTAATAAACTTCAAATGATATTTTAGGGCGTACAGAAAGAAAAAAAAAAAGAAAAAAAAAAAAAAGAATGGAATGCAGACTGGAATAAACATCAGAAATATGTTTAACCTGAAGCACAGAAATCTGGCAACCTCTTCTCATTTCACTAAAAAGAAAGTCTCCAAATAAACATGGTGATGGTGCTATCGCATAGCTCCCCTTTTGTCCTGAGCCACAAGAAGGCCCTGGGCTTTCTTTTTCACCACAATAGCTTTGCCTTCCTCTTTGTTCTACCACTTACTTAGACTCACGTAAAAATGAATTTAGCAACATAGAGCACATGCACTACAATCCATTTCTCATACCACTACTGGAACCAAGGCAATATACTAAAGGGAAAGGCCTTGTTTTCTGTTTTTTGGGAGTCTAAGTCAAATTAGTTAACTGAATTAATATGAGTGAACTGATGGGTTAAAATTAAATTGGTAAGATTGTGAAGTTTGCTGTGAATGGACTTCTCTATTGCTGGGCTTGGGTTGCCGCTTTATCCATGACACAGGATGCAGTGACAGTGCTGCTCCCTTCGCTGCTTCAGGACCACAGGAACAGAGTGCACTTCCCTCCTCACATATTTAGGGGTGCAAGAGTAGGGAGGAGAGCCTGCCTGCACATCTACCTCAGGTGGAGTCCTGCCCTTCAGCTGTGAAGCAAGGCTCAGCTCTGGCCATCTTCTCTGAAAAAACTCCCTGTGCGTTCACTAACATTGGTATTTTTCTTTCTTCTGTGTCATAAGCTCCCATGTTTAGAGATCAAATTGCCCAGTCTAGCTTCCACACATTTTCCATCTCAGCACTATCTTTGAGGTGCACAACAGCCTTGGTGTATTGCTAGCTATGTATTAAGTGCATCCGGAAGTTTATACTTAAAACAGGTACTGCTTTAAAAGCACAGTGTCAGAGGTTGTGCCAAGATAGTTATTATTTTCATTATTTGCTATTATCAGCTTCCTTTCAATGGCATATACATACACGGTAGCATTTCCAAATGCCTTTTGGGGAGCTGGATTGTCTTCATGACTGCCTAGTAGATGAAGGCTGCTAGGATGGCTAAGGTGAAAGATAGTTCAGGATTGCTACAGTTTTCCTTCAAGCAGTTGGGCTGAGTGCATAGACACTAGAAACATAAAGTGAAGGAGGTACCCTAAAATAGTACCAGACGGCAAAATTCATTTGGAAACAATGGATGTCTTCTCAAGAATGCCTTTGCTGTGACACAGAACTGAACCTTTAACCGTTAAATTGGGTGAGTTGGTCCAGGGGTAAAGGTGAAGGTAAGCTACTTGAGACTTGCATGGTATGGAAATTATCTAATTAGGACTTTTCAGAAGTGACGTCAAAGGGAGTTCCTGATTCCACAGCTGGCTTGTAACTGGCAAGATTTTTGTGGAGGTCTGAAAGGTCAGCTATTCCCTGAAAGCTGGTCTGTTCTCTTCCTATGCCCCCCACTTCAGGACCCCTAAGATGCCAGCAGCAACTAAAACAAACCTCAAAAATAGTTTATTTATCTTTTTTTTTTCCTAGTGCACTGCTAGGAAGAAACATTTCCAGACTATGGCAGTTGTCGGCTGTATAAGAGGAAGTTCAAACATAATCAAAAACACTGGTGCATCCTGAACTCCCCAAGCCACGGCTGTTGTCTGAGCAGGGATACTCCTAGTCTCACAAGCCCACAGCAGAGCATTCCCCTGGCTGGTGTCATGGTACAGGCCTGGTTCCCTTTGTGGTGGCCAGGAGATGCCCAGTGCTAGCAGAGACGTGCTGCAGGAAGCATGAGCTAGGCCATGGTTAGCAGGGTTGAAAATGGTGAGGTAACTGGTAAATGGCACAGGATGGTTCTGGTCTACCTCTCTCCCATCCTAAATAGCTTTCTTTGCATGATGAGTTACTCTAGGTCTACTCTAGGCTAACCACATTTGTTTTCCTGTGTGCTGTGTTACCGGAGAGTAATCGTACAAAGTTTGTTCCTCACCATCAGCAAAGTGCTGATACACACTTAACATGACCAAGTCCTAGAGAAGAACAAACTGGTCTACATTTCCATTTCATACCCACCCCTTACTGTCCTCCTTCATCCAAAATGTCACCCACCCACTTTGCAACCTCAAAGCAATCAAGATGAAGCAAGGGTGCACAGGACAATCTGAGTCAACTCCTTTTACATCAGTTTCAGTTTCTGCTGGGCATCTTCTGACAAATTTCAAAAGACTGCTTTGTTAATGAAAGCCATACAAGCTCTGGAAATTAAGTTAACTATTTTTATGAAAAAAAAAACACAGGGAAGAGAAGGGGAAGGAAGGGAAAGGAAGGGAAATCACTTTTTGTCTGTATTGTATATATTTGACCATATTTTTTATCAAACTATGTTTTACCTTATAAGCAAAAATGCAGTAGCTATTGCAAAGTAAAACAGCTACAAAGATCTTCCCCTCGATCTTTTTCTCTTAGGAAACCAGAGTAAAATAATTCAGACAGCTCTTCCATGGGTTAAGTGACTCTTGTTTTTTTCATTATCTTTCTCCACATAGTTTTGTCACATGCTGTCTCTTAAGCAAGCTGATAATTTTTGTACTGTAGCTCTTAAAGCAGTTTGCAGTGGGCAAGAGATAGGGAGAGAGAGAAAGTAGTTCACATCAAGACTATTCAAGAGAGATCACAGAACTACAGAATAGCTGAGGTTGGAAGGGACATCTAGAGCCTTATTACGGTGCCTCTCTGCTAGATAAGTGAGGATTTTCGGGTTCTCATCCTATTCCATTGCTTAGTCTCATATAAATAATGTCACTGACTCTTGTGTTGGCTTTCCACTGGAATTAATTATTCATTCCGTGGATCAGCATGTTAAAAAATCTTCTTTCCGATGATGATAGGGCTTCCTAATCAGCACAAATACAGGGTCTTCTTAAATGTTACCCACATAAACCATGAGTTCTTTATGTCTTCTTCCCATGTGTCTACAGAGCTTAGCTCAAATCCTAAGGACTTCCAAAGATTCATTATCCTCCATTTGTAAAATTCTTGAATAACTAATGCAAAATGAAGTAAAAGGCTTTTGAGAGATAAAACCCAAATACAGCATGTGCTACACACATCATCTCTCAAGGATCACATTTTGAGCACTCATCACATTTTTCATCTTTCAAGTGTGTGTCTTTCAAGCCTTCCTTGCAAATAACTCCCAACTTTGATGGTATGTGGCATTATGTGAAATTCTTCACCCCAAAGGAGGTTTGGATCCAGAATCTGAAGTCTGTAGACCTCTGCTCAGCAAACCCGCTGGTGGAGATGGATTTGCTTTGGATAAAGGGCAATGATTTAGGTCTTTCTGAGTTCCCTGCTGGTTCAGATAACCATTGACATAAGAACTGGAACAGCCTCATTGCATGCTTGTTTTCTAACCAACTTGGAGACTACTGTTAAATACGTGAGGACTAGAGACAGGATTTTGCTTGTACTTTGCATAATTTCTAGTGTACGCAGCCTCTCAGGCTGTCTTGTGATAAGCATCGTATCATAGTCTGATTCTGAAATCCTCCAAAGATTTCAAATGATAACATGGCAACTTCTAATGGTGTAGAACTGATACTCCTGAGACATAACCATAAAGTTAGGAAGGCTAAAACTTGGAATTGTCCCCTAATTGTATGGAAATCATTATATACATTTTCTTATAGTCAGTGTCACCCTCTCCAATGCCAAGAGAAACAAGGAAACCAAAGTCATAAAAAGGATTTGAAGGTAAACAAAATTCCCCAGAAGCAAGTTCAGACTCTGGATCTAACCCAGCGGCCGAGCAGTAGAGACCTTGGGTAGATGTGTTTTCAAGAGATTTTTAAGAACAAACAAATGAAAGAATACATGTCACCTTGAGGATGGAAACTTTAAAACAGACATTTTCTCTCTGTCTGTTTCTCCCTCTGTCTGTCTTCACCAATATCCTCAGGCAGCTGGAAGAACCACCAGAGTGATCTCAGTGGTAAACAACGTCCAACATGTTTTTCCCCGCTTTTGATAATGAGCTGGTTTCATCAAAGCTTGGCCCGTTTGGGGAGACTCATGGGGAGTTCAGACCCACAAGGCTTCCTCCTTCACAATGTGCTTTCAAAAGTTTCCAGGACAATGACATCATGAGAAAAGGGCCTGTCTCATGTTGCCCAGACAAGTTCTGGGAGAGGTGTGCCTCCTTCCATTGCTCTGCTTCACTTCAGGTAGGTGAATTCGACACAGTGGGCTTGGTTTTTGAGAAAACAGCAACAGTAGCTGCTCAGCTGCCCAGAGACATGATTAAGAGACAACCTTAGAGAAGTAGCCTGATTTCCAAACACCTGAATCAGCCCACAGCAGCCCCAGAATTTCCATATGATGAACATATTTTTACAAACTTGATGATGTAAGTGAGAGGTCTTGGGTGCTGAACTCTTTTATTAACACAATCTGTGGTTAGTTGGGCTATGTCTGCACGAGTCTAGGACTAGTAAGGAGAAGGCATTGACACTGTCTAGAGCAGCCATGGCCATGGCTACTCCATGCCATGGCCATACTGTGCCCTCATGGGCTGCCTCCATTTGGGTCAGGTTTTACCTCCTTCCTCCTGGTTTAGGTTGCACAGATACTAGGACCGCAGCTCACGTATGACAAAGTGGAGTTAAGCTACTTAGATACTGGTGGCCTGCATCAAGCTCCACATTGCCACAGCTCATCAAAGCTGCAGTGGCACCCGTCTGGACTGCAGCGGAGAAGCTCAAGGCTTCACAGTAGTATAGACAAAACTACCTCATGGACCTACGAACCAAGCTGAACTTGGCAATTCCAGTAGTGAAGGACTGGAATTGGGGTGGATATGCCTTGGAGGACAGTGCTGCCTGCTTCAGCTGCATGGGAAAGGAAGCAGAAATGAGGGGATGGGCAGGAATGATCCTCTCTCCTCTTTGCATTCACTAAGTGAAAGAAGCAGCATCTTTCCAAAGCTATGATACATGAAAGGAGGTGGCAGTCAGAGTATGTCACAGTAGGCAACTGCCAGCTTTGCCGAGGCCCAAAGTCCGCCTATGCACAACTCTTTGGTGCATTGCTAGCACTGGACGTTGCTAGCCTTGCAGACTGGAGAGAATAGAAAGTCCCAGAAGAGGACTCCTGACCTCCAGTCTCCTAACCTGAGATAAACAGAGGTCACAGCAATGGAAATCAATGGGGTTTGTTTATATATGTTAAATGGGTGAGACCCTCCACCTTCATGTCTGCAGCCGCATTGCCCAGGCACAGCTCCAGGCCATCTGCAGCCCCAGATCCCTCACAACTATGCAGCAATTTGCAGGACTAGAAACTGCTGATGATACCAAGGCTCCTTCCCAGCTGGCATCCTGCAGTAGAGCTAATTCTCCTGCCAAGCAGTTGCCACTGTCTCTGGCCATGAAGACAAAGTCCTAGAGAATAAACTGAGTGATGAAATCCTGTGTTCTTTGCACAGAGCTGAGAAACACAGCATGCAGCATTCACATCCTGTTCATATCCTCCTCACTCCAGGTTCTTGATCAATAAAATTTCATTTTATTTTATACCCTGCTGTAAAGCAAGGTTAGAAATACTCTGTAGTGGGAATTTGGTGATCATTTATAACTCTTTCTAAGGCCTTGCTGTAAGTACCCAGCTGTACCAGATTCAGGAGTGGCTAAGAGCTCAGAAACCTTTGCTTTTGAGATAATGAACTGCTGCCCCATGAAAAGGTTGCATTTGCAGGTTTTGCACCAGATTTGCTCGCATTCCATCCTGTCTCTCTAGCTGAGTGCATCAGATTCCAATTTCTCAAAGCAGGAGGCTGGAGATCCACTACAGATTCATCCATGGGAGCTCTACATCTGCAGATCTGTACAGATGCACATTTGCAAAATTAGAAGCTGAAAAAAATCATAGCCAGAGCAGTGTAAATCTTCATATAAAAGCAGGTCAGACCTTATAATTTTCAGCTTTGAGTGACCTTCTTATGCTGCCTGTAAAACACATCTAAATTTTAGTAGCACAGGAACACATTTAGGATCACACTATCTAGCGATGTCCAGAAGCAAGCAGGAGCACAGGGGCAGCTGAGTGCTCTGTCCCTGATGAAACTCTTTTCAGCACCTTGCAAACACCAGTACAGGTGTTTCCCAAACCAGCTGCTACATGAGTACTACTCCATTTACTAGTAGCAGATGGAATTCAAATGCTTGTGATCTGTTTTGAATCCACTAATTCTTTCAGCCTCTACAACATCCTGTGATAGTGAATTCCACAGCAAAATTATGTATTATGTTGAAAATGGCTTATTTGTTTATTTTAAGCTTCTTGTCTCATACTCTCACTAGTTACATGCTAGTTCTTCTTCTGGGAGAAACAGTGAATAAATTATTTTCTTTTTCCTTCTCTATGCCTGTCATGGTTTTATAGATATTTATTATATTCCTGTTTACCTATCTCTTTTCTCAGCTGAAGATTCCTCACCTTTTTATCTTCTCCTCTTCAACTTACCACCAAGTACAGTTCTCTGAGTCTTTTCTACTCTCTTAGATTCAAGATGTCATTGTTCAAACTTATGCAATATTCAAACAGGGAATCTCTGTGGATTTAGACAGTAGAGAAGTGGTGATTTTGATTTTGTTTTCTCTTCCTTTCCTAATAATTCATAACATTCTGTTGTCTTTTTTGACTTTCACTGTTGTTTTGAGGCAACTGTGTTGCTTGACCTTCTGGAGCAGTCAGTCCATATCAAATCCATCATTAGGACTGTTTTGTCTGTATGTAATATTTTCGCAACCTTTAATATCTTCTATCATTTAGCCAGACATTTGTAGTTATTTTGCAACTTTTTTCCATTCATATTTTGACTTGATTACCCAGATCAATTCAGTATTATTATCTGTATTTTATCACCTCACTGTTAATGAAAGATCTTTTCTGGAAGATAATTTCTGCATACACTGAACACTTTGGTTCACAAAGGATTCTCAGAGCAGCCTGTTGGTGATCTCCCTCTCTGACTATTTGATACTACTCTTTTTCTTGTTTCCTTTAACTTGCTCTTACAGACTATTTGGTTCTGTTTTTACCCATTTCCTTTAACTTACATTAATCCATGAGAGAATTTCCCCTTCTTGGCCCAAGAGAGAGAACTTTCATTAGTTAAGTTTTGTAAATGCTCTTCTGGAAACCCAAGTATTTTAGCTCTGCTAGATTACCCTCCCCCATGTGATTTCTGTCTACTTTAAAGAATTCTGTTAGACTTAGGGGACGTGCTTTCTTTCTGCACAAACCATGTGGCCAATTATATTTTATTTATTCTTATGCATATCCATTTCGATTTATTTTTATGGAACTTGCAACTACTGTTAACAAAAACCTTTCTTAAACACTGGTTTCACATTTGCCGCTTTCAAGGGCTGATCTAAGCAGTAGGGTACCCATCACGTTACTACTCCCATCTGAGTGTTTTTCAAACTTCTACAAATGTCATCTGCTCTGAGTGAATTGTTATTCCTCACTTCATCGATTTGTTCTAAATCCTCTTCTCCTGACACTGTGATTTGAGGGAGCCGCTTGTGCTGCATAATGCCTGGATCTGCTATGAGCACTGCCCACAGCTAAACACGAAAACCATCGTGCTGAGAAATGGTCACTTTTGGTGCCTGGTAATGAAAAGTCCTCATGACACCTTCATGCAGCATTTATCCAGTAAACATGGGGGAACACAATATTCCCTGGTGTCCTTATACTCTCTTTCTTTGCGGCTTCCTTAATTCCTCTTGGAATTTCATGGACACTATCAAAATTTGACAGGCTGATCAGTTCTCAGTATAGCTCCACTGCTAGTAATTGTCCTTAATGAACCTCTCCTTTTCTCTAAAGCTCCAGTAAATGCAGATTCTGTGCTACCTGTTGATACAGTTAACTTATTTCCCTTATTTTCTCCCACAAACATTATCAGATCAGTCCTTGCAACCTCTGGGAGGTAAATTAATGTTGTCATTCATATTTATACATGAGTAAGTACTCTGAAATGCAGACAAGTGAGGGGCCCCGAGTGTCAGCCTAGACGGTAAGGTCCCTGGGGCAGAGATGGCATCTTTACTGCTTATGTAACCAAGCTGTGCAGCTTCCGGGCTTCACCGTCTCACTTGGTGAAGTGATTTGCCTGAACCACAACGTTCAAAGATTAGCTCATGTAAAAGCTTCCTGTGCGCCGAGGTTCATTCAGACAGCTCTGACGAAAAGGCCCGTGGACCTGTGGGCGCCGTCTGAGGAACTGCTGCAGGATTTGCGTGTGGTCACCAAACATAACCCCAGAAAGGCCCGACAGAATTTCTGAGTTTGCAGCTAAGGTTTAAATATGAACCTTTTCATCAGAGGAGGTCTTAAATCAAACCTGTGGTTCTCAAAACATTCTATCTTCGTGGTGATCCTGATCCGCATGTGATTTCTGCAGCTCAGGTCAGTGCTCAGTTAAGAGCAGATATTAACATATGCGGTCCTGCATCTGCCCCCCGCAAGGCAGGGCTACACTCTCCTAACTTTCTCCAGATCAGGAAAGATTCTCCTTTGCTTAAATACAGCACAGGCACAGCATGGCCAGATCGCTTTCAAGTGACTCCTTTATCTTTCACAGTTGTTTTTTCCTAACATCTATTTTCCTCTGGATAAATCTGCTTATACAAAGTCAAAGCTTTGAACATGTTGTATTAGTTAACAGGAAAATTCAACATAGTTAAGCCATGCCGTCAGCTTCTTTTCTACCGCTCTTCTCCTCCGCAAAGGGAAAACAAAGGTCCCGAAGCGCAGAGGTGGAGGATGGAGGGACCTGGGGCAGCTAATTGTGAAACTGCAGTTCTCCTTTCTTCCTCCAGACCCATAAGGAGACATGGAAGGAGAGAAGGAAGCAAGGAAGGCTGGCAGTAACAGTGTAGGTTAGCAGGAAGAAATCTGCCCATGAAATTTTGTGAAACTTTGAATGCACCAGAGTGAAAAGAGAAAAAGCAAAAACTATTTAACCATGAAGCCAGCAGTATCCTTAAATAAACTATTAATCCCACTAAAGAGGGATTAATTGCTATCACTCAAAGCACTAATGTCATTTTTAGAAGGTCCAGGGCCCTTGGCATAAAGGGGAAAATAGCCATGCAGAGACTGTGTGTCTTCCTATGACATTTGGGAAAAAGTATGTTAGAGTTTTCAACTTGTGTAGATGAAGGCTAGCGGAGGGCGGGAAAAGGGAGATAAATATCCTGTTAAAAGAGAAAGTGATCCCCTGTGTCAGGAATCACTGCTGTTGAACATAGGAGCATTGACCGTTGTCTGGCTTTCTAAGCTATTGGGTTAGGAGCAGCCGAAAGCTCTCGGGGGGAGCTGGTGGTTAAGTGGCAGAACAAACATGTCGATTCATAGTTCATGCTATGGTGTGTTAAGCAGCTTTAAGTAGCTTGAGGACTGCCTAAAACACAGCCCACGGCTGTCTGTCTTATAACAGTTCATCTTTTATGGCCAATTGCCTACTGTGAAACAGAACGTTTATGGCATGGCCCAAATAAAGAGGCAAATGATTCATCCATGTCCAAGAATTTAAAAGTGGGGTTGAGTGTCTGGGTAGGTTTTAAATTAAAGTGAAAAAAAAAAAAAGAAAAAAGAAAAGATCAGGGTGTAGGTTTGGGTTGATACTGGAGTCTGAATTCCACAGCAGAAGAGGTGCGTACAGTACACCAATACCTCTCTTGTCTCTCCTTCTCTTACTCCTAATGTGCCTTTTCTACAATCATCTTGAGAATCACAATTCATCCAAAAGGCAGATACAAGAAGCCTCCTGTTCAGAGAAAGGTAGACAAGCTCTACCTCTCTTGGATATCTCAGACAACAAGGACAATGTCACGTGAAGGAGGTTGAAAGCCAGCATGAGGCCAATGAACTAAAGTTTCATCTCACCTCTCAGGAAAAACATGAGTGCAAAACCTTCCACCATCCAGGACAGAAGTTGGCTAGTGAAGGCAGTCACAACTAAAAATCATGTTATTGACCCCACCACAAGACTTAGAACAATAATGTTTCTTCTAAAAGTGAAATGGAAACGAAGCACCTCTAGACACATTTCAACTCTTACAAGACCAGCAAAAGTTATATCTGTACCCAGTCTCCAAACCAAATTTGCAGAGCTTCCAGATGTTCCCCTTCGTCTGACTGCTACCTCCCCACTGTGCACCTGCCTTTCCCCTTACCCTGTAAACAAATTATGTTCCACAAGCCGGGGCGTATTATCCTCCTGTTTTAACCCATGACCTAAAAGCTTGTGATGGAGCTGTAAAAGCTTTTTAATGAAACGATCAGAGGTAAAATGACACAGTAATAATATACCCATCCTACACTATGTGTCTTATCTGAAAAGCAATCACCCACATCATAAGGAAGCTCAAACAGCTGAAAATCCAGCAGATGATAGAAGGTCTGCCCAAAGATGCTGGGCTAAGGTCTGTAGAGACGTCAGCATGGGAGTGAGACGCAAGTGTGGAAAAAAAAAGCACGATTGTCTCAAATACCAGTGGCTTCTGCATTTTTCCCTGGCATCTTCTCCAAAGACCTACACAGGGAAAGGTCATCCCATGTCAGTGGTGTGTTTGCTGGGTGCTGGTTCACAGATGCTGCCTTAACTAAATAGGGAGTTTCAGCACTACTTTACTCGGCTAGCTTTGATTCCGTTTCTCAAGAACAGCTATCTGTGCACATACTTATGCATCCACTACATACCTTGTCAGAGCAGCATAGCAGTTTATTTCCTAGGATATGCAGGGAAGTAGCTGTATTAGACTAGCAATTGCAGAGCTAGACTGGCAACTGGCAGCAGAGCTATGGTACAGAGCCCAGGGCTGAAACAAGTTTTGCTGCTGTTTCGAGACATCCATGACCAGAGTGGTGAAGCAGAGCCAAGGTTACTGATTTTCAAGTGCTGGCTTCTGCCCATGTGTGGAAAAGTGTCTCAGCCGCCGCTGCAGGGCATCAAATATGACCATGGAAACTGATGGTCTTTTGAGATCTATATGTTTCAGTGAGTTTGGCTTGAGATCACTTTTGACACAATCTGACTTTGTGGCTTTCTTCAGTAAGTCAAAATTTTGAAAATTACATCTGTGTTCTCCCATTGAAGAGTAAAGTATTGGCTTCTCCTGCTGAATGGGAAGGAATTTATGAAACACTAACAATAAACAATGTTCTCCATTTGGAAATGTAAAGGACTTGAACTACAAATGCGTATTAATCAACACTGTTGTAAAATCGATCTGGCTCCTCTTTTCACTTCTTACTACCTCTTTTCTGAAAATGAGCATGAGTATATTTATGATCCTTTTGTCACATCCAAACTCCTGGTATCATCAATCACATTATAAAGATGAGATTTGGTATTCATAATAAGAATATCCAAATACCACCAAGGTAGTTAACAGTAATGCTTCAAGACAAAACTAATTCTCGTTACTTGGGGTTTGAAGAAAAAGGAAATCTCTTTAGAAATTTAGCTTCAAGTTGTACATAAATTATTTTTTCCCCAGTGGCTTGCAAAGCAGTAGACATCAGCTAACATCCAGTGTGCTCACCTAGCTAGTTCGTCAAATCTAGCTCAGTGTTTCCTACCTTCACAAAGCAGGCAGACAAGTAGAAGTGCCTCGGGACTCCAAGATAAGCCAAAGGCTGACACCTCAGCTCACTCTGATGCTTATCGTTGCCTCTGGGATGCACAGAACAGCAGCTCCAGGGCTTCAAGGAATTCAAGATCAGATCTTTGAAATGAAGCAATCCAGGATAATTAATATCCCAGGAATGTATTAAGAAATGTTCATAAGGGTAAATGGAACATAAATCAACACTGAAACTGAAGTCCAGTTAAACTTTTCCCTCTTTCTGCTCTCTACCTCTCATTCTGCAGACTTTCCACCCATTCCTATTCCCCTTCCTCATTATGTTTACCAGCTTTGTTTTCCAACCTACATATGCTCTCCAAGGAAGACCTGCTGTCTCCTCTTCCCGCCTACTCTGTCCTGTGCTCTTCCTGGGCTGCTTTCCCCAAGACACCACCTTCTTTTCCTTCTGTCTTTGCTTATGCAACCTCTCCCATTTGTGCCCCATGCTTGTCCTCTCATGCCTTGTGCTCCTGTTGGCCATTTTCCTTTTAATTCAATTCCTTGGAAGGGCTTATGAGCGTTAAGCAACAGACTGATGTGTTTCACACCGCAGCACCTTTTCAAGTTCAAAACTCCATTGACTGGCAGGGTCTCCAGGACTGTGTTAGAGAGCTGGAGATGAA
The DNA here is from genome assembly GCA_032273925.1 of Rhynchotus rufescens. Classification (NCBI taxonomy): domain Eukaryota; kingdom Metazoa; phylum Chordata; class Aves; order Tinamiformes; family Tinamidae; genus Rhynchotus; species Rhynchotus rufescens. The sequence continues at coordinate 6,938 of JAVCKT010026300.1, read as the reverse complement.
ACCTCTGCTGGGAGTGGGACCTGAAGTTGGAAGCCCAGTAAGGCGGCATCCTAAAGGTGGTGCTCAGTCCCTAAAAACACCTCTTTGCCCATGTGCAGAAGACAGGAGTGATCCTGCTAAAGCAGACCTAAACCTCTTTGCCAAGGAAGGAGAGAAACCACAGAGAGATAAGTATCTTTCCTTTGTAGGGTATTAGACCTTCCACATTCCTATCTGGAGGGTTGTCCAGGGACTACCCAGAATGCAAGGACAGTTTACAAGAAAGTAGCTCCAGACGAGGTTTGTTAGCCTGGTTTTCAGAGAATCCAGATGCTTCATGACAGGCAGTTTCTTCTGCAAGGACTCACCTCTACTTTAGGAATCTTCCTTTCAAGAGCTTCTCTATTCTTACCCATCCTTTTGCCAGCTGCTCACAGTTCATTTTTCAAACACAGATACACAGCGTGTATGACATGGTTCCTTTCATCATTAGAGAAACCTAGAGCCCTAATCTACAGCCTGTAGCCATTTCTTCTCAATGGAAGACAAGGAAAATAATTAGAATTATTTACCTGTCCTTCAATCCCTCTCTTCTCTGATTTACCATCTTTAAAATTTTTGAAGTTCTACTTGAATTCCTTCTTCAGTGGAAAGAACTTGAATAGCAAAAAGGTGATTGGTAATAAAACGATTGAGCATTTCAGTAATATGTTGTATTTTTGTCCATTAATTCCCTCTTACATCCAATCCCTCCAACCAAATCTAGTAGAAGAATGGAGTTCAAAATATGTTTATTTGATTTGATTTTAATATGGGAAGTTGGCTACTTTAAGAAAAAAATAATGTATGTTTTCATTAAGATATGTAATTTTCTCACATTTTTATATTTTAAATGTTGTCATAGAAATGTATGAATTTTCATGTCATAGCAGCCTGGAAGACCTGGCCTACTCTTGTCCTGTCTCAAAAGTGAGGTCACTAGGAGATTCTTCAGCAGAGAGTACAGCAAGTAACATATCAAGTACAGTCCTCCAATCTTCAGATAAAGAAATTGTCCGAGGTTCCAAAGCCTAGAGTTTCATGTCCGTGCTACAAAGAGGTCATTATTAATTGTCATTGTAAGCTATTTCCTCCTTTAATGTAGTGGAGGAAAAGGAATCATCTAAAACCTCAGAGAGTTTTTTGGAACATCAGAAGCTAAAAAAAAATGATAACAAAAGCTGCAATGTTCATTTTTAACCCAGCCTTCATTTCAGCTTTAGGTTTGGACTGGCTACTTCAGACACTTGCTCAGATTCTTTTCACATGTCTTATTTCAAAATTAAAAAAAGAAAATCAAAGGGAAATTGGATTAGAAATCTTCCAAACAAGATTATCAACGATGCGTTTCCTATCCATGGCCGTCTTGAACTGATTTAATGCTGCAGCAGCCAGGGTACTTTGACACGGATTTTTAGAGGAGAGCACCATGTGGACAGAAGATGCTGTGTGAAAGGAAGGGAGTGCCTAGGAAATGCGGTGCTGCTCATCACGGAGAGCACCACACACACCTCGTTGTCACCCTGGTCATTGTGGTCTTGGCAATGGCAGTGCTCAGAAATGAGCTGTGTGCTCCATGCGATCTCTTGCTTTAAAGGGAGAGATGGATAGACTATAGCAAACTTGAGAATTTCATGGCCTCTTTGGAAGACAGCAATCAGTTTCAGGGGGCCTCTCAAGGGGAAAATGCACCAATTTCATGCAGATTCTGGTGCAAAGATAAATTTCACAACTCTTCTTCCCAAGGGGCAAGAAACTCATCATAGTCGTGGAAATGCAGAGCCCTGACACCACTACATTGAAGCTGCCCTCAGGAAAAGCATTTCGTTTGGGTTTAAAATGACACCCAAACTTGCAGGACACAAACCACAGCCTTTGCAGGTCATAGTACCAGCCTAACAGATGGTTTTACCCTCCAGTGAGCAATCCTTTTATCCTGAAAAACTTGCTTGCTTAGATATGTGTTTATGTCCCATTCACATCAGTGATGTCAAGCAAGGATTCATCTCACTCAACTTATGCTGTCAAGAACCTGGGAGTCCCATCCGCACTCCCTACTCAGTGAATGGAGAGGAATGTTGTATCCCAGGAGGGGATGAGTTACTGCCAATCTCTCTCCTGTGGCTGCAGACGATTAGCTCTGATTAGGCTCCTGAATCAGGGATGAGTAGCTTTATAAGTGTGTGAGAGGGAGGTGTGGGTGAAGGTAGGTAAGTGTTGCTTTTTTTTAAAAAAAAAAAAAAAAAAAAAAAAAAAAAAAAAAAAAAA
>JAVCKT010026299.1:0-13357 GCA_032273925.1 Rhynchotus rufescens | reverse complement strand
CCAGAGGTGGCATTCTATGTACAGATTTCAAAATGCATAGCCAAGGGTCTCTACCAAAGTAAAAATACAAAGTTTTTTACAGATACAGGTGTAAATAGCTGTATATATGGAAACTCAATATATATAGTTGACAGCATCACCCAGACAGACTCTCAATATCAATGAATATCGGAACTCCAGAAGACTCAGACAAAGAGGAATCAAGTCATGACACTGATATTCATGCTATATTCCCACATTTTTGCCTTCCTCAGTGAACTTGCTTATTATCAAAGCTAGAGGTAAGAGTCCAAAGCTAGATGTTCTCAACACACCAGCTGATCTTAGCATTCATTGGAATATCACCACAAAAAGATTCCCCTTCAACACACAAATCTATCAAGGAGTTATACAAAAAGCATAAGGGGCATATTGCTGGTCTGCCTTTGCAATACGAAAGTCATGATATTGCTATAGTCCTCTGAGCCTGAAGGGAAATTGTGAAGAGTTCAGGTTTTATTCCACTATTTTTCAGACATCTTTTTAGGAAGGGATCAATTTGGATGACCTGCTCTGATGATAGTGATTATCAGTGACCTGCCTGGATGCCGCCCTGTGCCCCGTGCTCTGGGTGTCTGTGCTGGAGCAGGGGGGTTGGACTAGATGACCTCTAGAGGTCCCGTCCAACCTTAAACATTCTGTGATTCTGTGAAATGTCCAATTTTTAGTTGTTTTGATAGTAATTAATTGCTGGAGATATTTATCAAGGGCCATTGGGGATAAATGAACATTTTGTGAGCATCATTGATCCTTTCACTAAACAAAATTCTAATTTAATTACAGCTGGAATTTGCAATAATTTTAAAAAATATTTTGGAAATGAGGTTAAATCACAGAAGAATTTAGATAGATAAAGACTTCTATAAGTCATCTATCCATCTCCCCCCCATCACATTTAAAGGAAGGCCAGCTAGGCCACGGTGCTCAGGATTTTCTCATCCAGTTGAAATTTCACTGTGGCCAGTCTTGGAGATGCCGTAGTCTCTGGGCATTTTGTGCAAGTGTAAAAAAAAAGTGCTAACATTCCGTTGGAGTTTCCTGTGTTGTGATAGACGTCTGCTGTTTTGACCTATAATTCAGCACCTCTAAAGAGAGTCTGGTTTCATCTTCTCTAACCCCCATTAAGTAGTTGTAAAGGGCAATAAGAGCCCCTCAAGGCTACTTCTCCAGGTTGAACAAGACCTGTTCCCTCTCACAGGCCTTGCACTCCAGGTGCTAACCAACTCAAGAGGTCTTTGTTGGACTCCCTTCAGTTCATCCATGTCTTTCTTGCACAGAAAGAGCCCCAAATTATACAAAACACATCAAGTCTAGTATCATAAGCCCTGAATACAAGGGACCTACTTCCCTCATTTGCTGCTTACACTGTTGCTAACATAGCCCAGTGTGTGGTGGGCCAACAAGGGTCCACTGCTGACACATCTCCTATTTGTTGTCCACCAGGACCTCAAATCACTTTCTGCAAAGTTTCTCCTTAGTCAACTGGTCCTCAGCCCGTGCTGGGGCATGCCATTATTCAGTGGTCCAGGTCTCTAGTAAGGACATTAAACAGGACATTAAACAGTGTGGGCCTCACCGTTACATCCTTGAAGGCTGCAGCTACCAACAAGACATCTGTTGGACCTTGTATTGCTGATTAACATCCTTCTAGCTAATTCTGTGTGTTATCTTGTAGGCCATGTCCCATCACACTGGCTATAAGAATACTGTAGGAGACCTAGCTAAATCAAAGTAAAGATTATCCCTCTCTCTCCCCTACTTCCAATTATTTCATCATAGAAATCTATCAGATAGGTAGGTCTGATGGCTGCTTGTGGATGACTATCTTTGACGGTCCACAAAAGCCTCCCAATAACTTTTCTGTCCTTCACATACTCTAGGATGGATCTGCTATATAATTTTCCTGGGCAAAAGCAGCTCCATAGCTTTAGAATAAAATGAAAGTCTGAATATTTCTCTACCTTGGGAATAGTTATTCCTAATTCACAGGCACTGATCATACATGGTCTGTAACTATTCAATTTATGAGTTTTTAGGACAGGTACATGGAACACTGGACTACAAACCGGAAACAACCCAAACGCCCTGAGTTCGGTGTCACTGCTTTATCCACAAGTATGATCAAATATTTTAAAGCATTTTTGTGTTTTCCTCTGCAGACCACAAGATACATAATCTGTCTACTTGAATTGCTCTTGCTCTTGCCAACAGGCTTTATCACCACAGGTGTGCTGGAGCTGGAAGTGGCTAATAACAAAAGAAGCAGAGGGCAATGACAGTCTGCGGAGCAGGGAGGAGCGTGGAAATGGGCGGCCTTGCAGCACACAAACCTGCAGCCACCCCAGCCCCAGGGAGCTACGCAGACAGCAGCAGTTATGGGCACCAGGATGGCAGTTTATTGAGACTTCCCAGATGCAGGGGCAAAACAGGCAGCACAGAGAGTAGGTTCATCTGCCCGGTGTGACATACAGCCCACACGGTTGTGCCCCAGCATGGCATGGAGGCCTCTGGCAGGGGCAGAGAGCCCAGGGTTGAGCAGTGGTGCCATCCTCTCTGCATCTTCAAAACCCAGCCCTGTCATCACTTCTGGCCTTTCTTACTTGCCTTCTTCAGAAAAAGGGCTGCTTTCTGAAATTTCTGGAGCAAGATATTCTTTTGTTACATGTCTTCTGAAAACATGAAGTGTTGTGGCGTTTGGGAACACGCAGGAGAAGAAAAGCTCAGTGCTGGATTAAAGCCATTTTTGGCATAAGATGAAAGACAGTCTCTCTCTAACACACACATACACACACAAACAGGAAGGAAAGCTCTCAAGGGCACAATCAATTACAGTTCATATCTCTTCTTGGCTGTCAGAGATAGTTACTGGCACGGGCTCTGCTGAAGAAGAAACCCAAAGGGATTTACAGAAACAAATCCTCAGCTGGTGTATACCTTGCATACCAGCATTGCCCGCAGCACTCTATGCAGCAGGCAGAAGTAGACTAGTGTATGATGATACACAAGTATAATGAATATTTTTCTCTTAATTGAATTTACTTCAGCTTCCTGTAGTGCATGGAATGAAACAAAGGTTTGGTTGTTTCATGTTGTTCATGAGAAGTTCAAGATTATCAGAAGTTTTGCTTTAGCCACAGTGAGGACAGTCTTTTTATGCATAACTATGAGTAATAAATTCTAAAAATATTTAATATAGAAAACTGAGTACTCAACATGAAAAGCAGACTTGCCAGTTGTATGTGGGCTGGTCCATTTTTTCTGCTGCTAGAAATGGCTCAGACTACAGTCAGCAAATTCATAGAAAAATCAGCTGGAAGGTAACCTGAAAAAGTCACCAAGCCTTCCTTGATAGATAGGACAATATATCTTGCATCAGTTACAACTGAGAAACACAACTTTCAATTCCTGTATTTGCAAGCAGCACGCCCCCAATTAAGCTGTGTTTTATTTTGCAATTGGTGCTAGGCCTTTGTGCCAGCCATGTAGGTCCAGGTAAACATGGAGAATCAGAATGGAGCAATGGGAATTGAGTAATGGAGAACCTTGCATTCATGTGTGAATATGCTACACTGACTTGTTTTGGATGAAATACTGGGATCAAAGGGCGTAAATTTTCATTCAGTGATGGAGGAGGACTAAAACCAAGCTGGGTGAGAAAAAAAAATGACTGGAGAGGTGTCACTGCCTGGCACTTGCTTTAGACACTCTCTGTTTCCAGGATGGCCGTCACTAGAGGGACATTTGTCTTTCCTGCATCTTCCAACGTGAATGAACAGGTAGCTCCATGCTGCGAGATACTGCTACTGGTCTCCAGACAGCAACGTGCCCTCCTGCATGCCAGGTCAAGTAGATATGTGTTGCTTATTGATTCTGGTGTTATGTTCAGTGTATTTTACTGCCTGCTCAAGCTTTTCGCCGTGTCCTGATTGCCCGAATGCTTTTGCAATCCGAGCACGTAGGCACCACGTGGAGGTGCTGGGGTAACGCTGGGGAATGTGACAGCCCGGCTCAGGGGATGGCAGGGATTTTTCTCACCCAAGGGAGACTGTCAAGCTGCTTTTGGAACCCAGGAGGCCCTACTGAGGATGGCAGGATTGCCACAAGAAACAAAAAACATATCTTAAAGCTGCAATGTGGACAAGTTACGAGTGTAAATTAGAAACCTAAATCCTCCTCTGCAGCTCTGAAGATCTGCAGCAATAATTTGAGCCACATGTCTGACTAAATTAATGACACATTAGAATGTGGCTTGTAACTGAGCTTAATCCTTACCGTATTTAGCACATTGGTGTCTATAAGTGGCAGTGGCTACAATGAAGCTGGAGAGGATGGAGGAGCCCAACTGGAGCATCCGCCTGGGGAACAGGGGCAGCAGTGGCCCTTGAGCCGCAAGCAGAGCTGAATATTTCTCTGATTACAGAGAAAGGAAGCAGTTAATAAGCCTGGTTTCTGTTACGTGGGTGTTTCTCGTGGCTGGGGACACCATGGGTCTGGGCTGCCACTTTAGTGACACTAAGTACTCAGCTGGTCCTGGCACCCGCCTGAGACAAACTCCACGGGTGTCCTTCCATAGAAGAGCCTGCCAAGCTCCATTCATGTGAATTTGGTTAATTATATGGTTAATTATAACTGATATGAGCATGTTCCAGGCTCTCCTGGATGTAACACCATTGTGCATGTCTTTTCACATGAGCATCACGGAGTGTACTCTCAATTGTTTATTCACCGGAGTGATTAAAATAATAATAATAATAATAATGACTATGAAGCTTAAAGGAGAAGAACTAGAGGCAGGGGATAGGGGGTGCTAAGGGATTTTTCTTACTCTGTTTTTTTGTAAATATTGTGGAGCATGTTATGGAAAAATTTTAGCCATCTGTCTAATGGATATTAGCAAAGTGGAGACTGTGTTAAAAATAAAGTGCCAGGTTGTCCTCTGCAGAAAGTTAATAAAAAGAAGGAAGTGAAAGACTGCTCATTATTTTTAATGACTTTGCTTTCCAGCAGAGTGCCTGTATCTCCCTGCCTTTTCATTCTGCCTTATTTCAGTTCATTATGGCACATTAAACTGCTCAGGACAATGCTGGCTTTGTTCTCAAGCACTGAGTTTATCAAGAGGCCCCTCGGCTCGGACTGACCAGGCTGTTAATCACAGCGCTGGTGCCAGGCGGAGGATGCCGAGAAGAGCCCGGCAGAGCTCCTAGCGCCCAGTGAGTCCCGGGAGAGCCAGAGGAGCTTGGCGGGCACGAGCCCTGCCTGCACGTGCCTACATCTCTTGCTGGCTGGGGTGGCGTGAGTGTCCTCTTTCCTGCCAAATGATGTCGGCTTTATTAGCTTTTGAACTGTGGGACACATTCTGATCCTGCATGTGCAGGAGGGGTTGGCCTAGATGACCTCTGGAGGTCCCTTCCAACCTTAAGCATTCTGTGATTCCATAATTCTGCAGCTGGGGACATGGAGGTTCAGTCGCAGCACCCAGCTGTGTGCTCCTTGCAGGGTGGCAGGATGCAGGTAGAAGAGCTAGAAGCAGAAGTTGCATCTCTAGATTTGGGAACTAACACTTTCTCTAACCAGTCTCATGTACAAAAATACACACGACAATTCTCCTAATTAAAAACTGTTCTGATTTGCTCTCTGTCTTGAGACAGAGACCTATGTTGCAGCCAGGTCTGTAGAATGCTACTTTCTCAGAGATTTCTTAGGAAGTGCAAAACAGGGGGCTCAGAGAAGTCACCTGAAAGGCACCCACATGCAGCCCTGGACTGACTCCAGGGAGTTTCTTTCAGCTCCATACAAACCCATTTGCCAGTGACTTTAGCCATTGCCTTCTGCCTCCCCTTCTTACCTATTAAAACCTTTACTTATGGCAGGCCATGGCCCTGAAATGACTGAGCTCAGCAAAATGACTTCCAGGATCTAGTGTATAACCTCAGTACACAAGCCCTAAATGCTGTGGAGAGGCCTGGGACATCATCACAAGTAAGGGGAAAACTGGTCCAGCTGTGGTCACAGCTGGAGGGCCACCCCACTGCTGGCTCTTCCAGTGTTTTTCTGGTAGCTGTTGGTCCCTGGCTTCAACGTCCTTTCCAAGGGCTAAGGAAGCCTTTGGGAAACCCAGATCTGGCAGTTACTAATGTGTGAGGGATGCTCTCTTGGGACAGTGGCCTTCAAGGCCAACCTGGCCAACAAGGAGACTGAGTTTCCTGGGACAGTGCCAAGGGTCAGACAGGATGGACGGAAGCTGGTGTTTATCCTTTGAACTCTTGATACAGCAGGCTGGCTGATATTCGAAATTCATATCCTTTTACATCTTCTTTTAACACAGAAGTAAACCAAAGGTGATTTAAACTGACACACCACGTTTTTCTGCCTATCTTAATCTGGGAAATAGAAGCCAAGACCAGAAGTGTATTTTCCTTGTCTAAACCTAGGCATGCTGTTGTTCAGGAAAAATCATTCCACCATGATCCATCCAATCTGACGACAGAGCAACATGAAAGCTTCAGCCAGGGAGCAAAATGATTTTGACCTTACACGAAATCCCAACACAGAGCCAGTCAGTGCTCCTCTTCCTTTATTTGTTGGTTTGTTTTCCAGCCCTACCAGACATGAAACTTGGCTATACCCTGACAAGACTCTGCAAAACACTCTCTGGTTGATATAGTTCGTTAATAAGAAGAACATTTCCTAGATGCCTACTGACAAACTAATTGGAAAACAGGGGATTTGCTGGATTGCAGGAAAAACGAAGGAAAGCAAAACGTTCAGGCAGATCACTGAAGATGTTCCTCCTGGGAGGCAACTAGTAACTGATTTCATTTCCCAGAGGCTAATCCTGCTCTAATTGACTTATTATTAGACTCCAAAGGAAAACAATCCATTGTGGCCATGACAACATATCACGGGAATGTGTGATTGTGGCTCTACTTCTTAAAGCACAGGAAGACAAGGGGTTGCAGTGGAGTCTGAAGTGACATAGCGTAACATTTAGCATGTGCAGATCTGATCTGCATTCCACCCCTATCTGGGTACACAAGTTGGCAGTACGTTATGGAAGGGAAGCGTGAGGAGCATTGGTTCATCTTGATCACGATTCATTTGACTCAGAAGTTTCAAACTCCTCAGTCTTCTGGGAGGAAGCACTACATCTTGCTAGGCAAAGGTCAGACAACCAAGCATCACATGTTCCACAAAAGACACCCTTGCAACTACGGCTTACTTGTGAACTATGTAAAACAAACCATATGTGTACGAATCAAGCTCAAGACGGCAAGAGCCCGAAGCTGTGAGAGGTGATACTATGTACTTGGTACTACAGCAGAAGCTTTAAGAATAAAAGTGTATCGGGATACAGTAAGTCTGGGAGCTGAGCAAAGGTTGAGGAGATTTGCATTTAACAGCACTGGGAAAATTTATTGTGCCTCTCATTAACAATTTGAAAATTGTTTTGAGTACTTAGCGTATATAATTAAAATACATAGCTAGAAAGGAATTCAAATTTGGTCTAAATTACACTGAGGAAACAATGTTTTCATCATTTTTCTTGACAAAGACTTTTTGGTATTAGAAGGACAGAAATATTATTACTAAAATAAGAACTATTATGAAATGCCTAAGGGATACAATTCATTATCCAGATAAACTTTCAAACAAGCAGGCATAAATGCATGCTAAATTACAATAAAATTCCTGTGGAATGACGTATTTCTTCCTTGGTAGACCAGATGATCTCAGTTTCATGAATATTAGTACTCAGAAAACAACATTGTCCGCAGAATTTCAGATGGCACAGTGAAGATCAAGTATGGTTAGATAGGATTATTTTATTTTAAACCAAAGAAACCCAATAAAAAAAAAAAAAAAGAAAATCCAGAAAGATAATACACTTGAGCAGAAAAGAAGTATTTTCACCAGTTCTATAAAGGATTTGGTGGGAAGGCCTCTTCTCCATCATGAAAGAAATGAGTAGGTATGGAAAGAGGGAGCTATATGAAGATCACAACACTTCATGAATAGCTGTAGCTTTGCAAGGAAGATATAAAAATCTGGTACCTTCTGCTGAGAGAGGTTGTTCAAGCAGAGCTTTCTTTGTTGGTGAGGGAAAAGTGATAAAAAAAAAAAAAAAAAGACTAGCCTAGACTATGATTATACAACTGGAATTATTTTGCTTTGCTGGAGTATATGTATGTGCAAGTGATGGGCATTGCTACGTACTTGGAAAACAGGAGGCTGATCCACACTCACTGGCTGTCCCAGAAAGGTTGTGGTTCACCCAGGATACACCTAAGTGGAGACAAAAAATTAGAAATGTTCTTCTCTGAAATCAGCATGTTACAGATGGAGAAAGAGATGTGGTGTCTAGCTGAGAGCAGAGTCTCATTTCACTCTGCAGATTCAACTTTGGCAAACACCTGGGTATGTGTTTAAAGAAGGGGTCAAATATTCACGGTGCAGATTGTCAAGAAGATTATGAATTTCCAATACTTTCTCCAAAGACACATTTTCTTCTCTTACAGACACAGATATACTCTGGTATATTTTATTAAAATACTCAAGTTAGAAGATTTAAAAATAGTTAAAATTCATTTAATATTTTGGCCTTACTGCAGATCTTTTCACATGGGAGAACCAGATGCTATACAACATAATAAGGTAAAATACAAACACAGGTGGCAGAGACGGTGAAAAAAAGCTCTCAGAGAAATTGTTACATTTCTTACTTATTAGGATATTTCCTTGATTTTAAACATAATTTATTCCCTTTCAGCTATATGGTTTCTGCACATTTGCTTTGAAATATCTGTAATTCTCTCTGATACAGATCTAAGGAAATGCAGTGTAGCCTCATCTGGGAACAGCACACAAAGAAAGGGAAATTATCCCAAAGCTGTAATGAAAATAAAAATAATAAATTGACATTTAAAGGTTAGAATGAAAAACTGGACTAGATTAGGGATAAGTGAATCTTGTCACCCAGAAACGTAGACGATGTTAGAGAGACAAGGATCAACTCATGCTCTGCATAAGCAGGTCTGGGAGAGCCATCATTTCTCCGGGTTCTGGCACTCAGCATCCCTGTTTTCTAGCAGACTTGTGCTTCGTGACTGACTGACTTTTTAACTAAATTATAAAAAGAGCGAGGCATGAACTCTTTCCTCAGTGAAATCCACTTAGGAGAGAGAAACTGGCTGAAGAGGGAGTTTTTTGGAGGTTAATAAGATCAGGCTGTGAAATGTGCCTGAGGCGTGGAGGCTCCGTCCCCACCAAGGTCCTTTCCATGAGGAGAGGACACGGGGAGTTGATAGACCCAACCCTGATCTCTAGCAGAGCTATTAGCACAACACAGCACTTGGCTCTCCTGCTTCTTGGGAGCTCTCCGTAGTGGTCTGCATGGCACTGTGCATGAGCACTGGGTTCACACTTTAATTTTGCATCACACTTTGCTGCTCTTTAATATTGCGTAGAACTCAGTGGTCGTCTCCTTGTTTGGTCAACACAGTTCCTGAAATAAGACTAATGTCGTCTCAAGGGGTCACTTTTCAGCCTGCTAACCAAGAGCCATGCAAGAGAACAAAATTAAGGTAGTGAGGCCAAGAACAAGCTGCACTGCAGATCTTTGATTTAAGAAAACCTTTTAGACCTCTTTATGAGGAAATGTGTTAAACCCATAGATTAGGATTTCCATGCTCTATGAGCCCTCCACTTTCAGGTGAGGAAAAACTTGTCTTCATGCACGCTGGGCAATGGCGCAGTCAGGAGTGATGCCAGGGGAAGAAACATGCTAAAATAAATACATATACACATACATAAATTCTCAGCGAGAAACAGGAAAATGCAGAATACTGCATGAATCTACTTCCCAATGAATATTATCCTACAGCCTTCTTTGTGCAGACTCACCTTATGAGAGAGCAGCCTGGTTGCAGCCCTGCTAGTTTTGCAGCCTTCCTGAAGATGACAGTACAGCTACAAAAACCGCAGGTGAAATATGTCCTCAGAAAGAGAAAACTGGTATTTTTTTTTTTTTTTGTGTGTGTGGTCGCCATTTGCCACTTCCATCTTTGTTGCCTAAGAAGTTTCAAAAACATAGACACATTTTTTTTCTCTAAATTATTCTAGAGGGGCTGTGAGGATGTTAATACTTATGGCTCTGCCTCTCTGGGAAATCAGAGCTCTTCGTATCGCAGTATAACTGTTCTGAGCATCACGTATCAAGGAAAAATGAATCCCAAGGTTCAAGCAGGCTTGGGAAAAAAAAGAGAATATTTTATTAGCTATGATCTCTCTGATCAAAGCAGCACCAAAAAGCATTGCTGTCTGCAGATAAAATAAAGATGTAGAATAGGCAGAAAATCTAATGCTCATTTCAGCATATGAGTGCCTGTGTTTCTGAACTGCCCAAAAACATCAGGTTCATGTTTCTGAACCCCAAAAACATCAGCCTTCAGGATGCAAGACTGTGCACACAGCTATATGTATCAGATTGTGGAAATCTCTGTTTTATTCCATTTCAGTCTGCAGATAAGCACATACAGACTGCCTGAACCTTGGCTTGCTGCTGAGGAGGTCTGAGCTGTGCTGTGTGGGAGCAGACAAGAGGGGGCACTCCTGCATTTCCACGCTGCAATTCCTAATCACACTAGCTGGTAGCAAAGGTGGCCGTGACAGTCCATGATGAAGAGTGTCGCAGGAAAAATACCAAATTAACATAACACCATAGAGAAGCAGAAAATCTGTCAGAAAAGGATAAAAAAAAATTAAAAGAAAGGAAAAAAGGAAAACGTAGGGAGGAGGGAGTAATGCTAGAAGATAACCTGGTGCACCATGGTGAGAGGGCTTGACTGCAGATCTCTGCATAGAGGGGAGCATAAGGTTTTGCTGAAGCAGAGATGGCAGCAAAGCTCTTATGGGGTGAAAGAAAGGGTGGATATTAAGTATAATTCACAGTAGTGAGCTATAGCTGGCTTCAGGCCCCCCACAAGCTTTTAAATCTTCAGAGTAATGAAAAAGGGCAGGGTAGGGGCTGAGAACAGTTGAAGAGATAGAGCTTGAAGGGCAAGTCCTCATTTTACTAATGAAACAGTTTGGGCTGCCTACACCAGGTCACTCAAGAAAGTTAAATAAATCAATCAGCTAAAGGTGTGAAGTCAATTTATATAAGTTATAGCGTATTAAAGCTCTGTGTGAATAGTTTCATTCAGAGTAAATCACCTTAGATTACTACAGCTTAATTTTCTAAATTAGCAGAAACAAAATATGTTTTGATAGTGAAGTAAAGCAAGATGGAGAGAGAATAAACATCCAGTTAATAAATTAGCCATATGGCCAGAGTCTACCTTTGTTTTGAGGGTCTACTCAGGAAGAGAAAAAAATGTACCTTGTTTACAAATGGCATGTAAAAATCTTGGATGCAAAAAGGTACAAGAAGCAGAAAGTGTGATATGGCTTCAAAGCACAAACCTCCCAGTATTTGCTGCACCCCTGCAAGCCCCTGTGCTACCAAGGGCTCTGTAGATTTAATAGATTTGATTTTCAGATGATAAACAGGGCCAAAACAAAAGATTCAAGCGTATAGTATTGAAATGAGTTTCCTTACTTCTATAGTTATCTCTAGAAAATCAGCAAAACAACCACTTCATAATTTTTATAGGACAATTAATGCCTTTTCAAGTAAAGAGGCCTTTGAAATGCATGCAGCCTGCAGAAGCTGCACCTCAGATTTATGCTCCTGCTTCTAGGCAACCAGCTTTATAACATCCTCTCTGAAACACTTGCCGAGATTTTCCTTTCCTGTTGTCTGAATGGAGAGCTCCTGCTCAGCCCCACACATCTATCTCTGCCTTGGGACTCCTGCTTTAAGGAAGATCTCTTTTGCCTCATAGGAACAGGTAAATATCCACAGCATCAGAATACTAAGAGATGTGATCCCCCTGGTGCTCTGTCCCTCCTCCGCCTTTTCCACGTCTTTGCTCCAAGAGTAAGTTGAGGTGGTTTGCAGAAAAGCGCTAGTTTGGGACTAGCTTGCCTCTGAGCTTGGGCTCTAGGAAGGGGAGAGCACCAAAAACTAATGGGCATCAGTCCTCCCAGGGCTGCTGTCTGTATCCTGAGCCTTGGCTCAAGCCCAGCAGCAAGCAGAGCTGCAGCAGCTTCCAGGAACAGGAAGGTCCCAACTGCTCATCAAGGAAGACACAAGGAAAGGCACTTGAAATCCCTCACAGACTAACTGCATGGCTAACTTTTGCCCTAAGAATTGTTTCCTGAAAACATATGCATGGTTATTTAGGGGTGACATCCTGTAACTAGAGTCCTGCAAGGTACTGAATAACTAGAACCATGAGTGACATGTCTTCAATCAGAGCTTAGTGTTACCCAGCCCCTTCACACATGGGGCTAAGTAACTGTCTCCTTCAAGCTTGAATTTACTCCCAAATATTTTTAGACTATCCTATAAATTAGCCACATTTCAAGAAATTAAATGAGGGAGAAGAAGAAGAAGAAAATAATCCTCTGAGAATAAGACAAATGTCTCCAAAAGAAAGAAGTTTGTGCATATATTTGTCCACAAACAACAGAAGGAAAATCTTAATACTGCACATAATGTTTTAAAATCTGTCAGGAAAGCAGACTGGGAAGGAGAAGAGCAAAATGTTGAATCTCAGTAAGCAGCAGCTGAAACAGGCTCTAAATTAATCAGGATTCTTAGAAACTCTAATAAGAAGAGGCTGATGAGAAACAGCTGTATCCAATCCCTATAAAAACCTTCAAAAAAGAAGGGAATTAAGTGATAATGTCAATGGAAGAGAATATCATCACAGGATGGTCTCCTGCTGCTACAAAATGCCAGGGCAGAACCAAGTATTTTTCCAATAGGAGATAATTATGATGAAACTTGGTCTTGTTTTCAGTTCCTGTAGTTTATTTCAGCTCTGCAGTGTGGTAAAACAGATATCATTGGGGAAGACATAGGATTTTTCTGAGCATTGAGAATAAAAGCATTCAGTTCTGATGTTTATTGAAAACTGCGTTCAAAACATCTACTCTGCCCACACTATACAACATTGCATGAGAAGTATATATATCCAAAGTATAACTTTGTAAAGCTGGGGGCTGTAAGGATAAAAAATAAAATATATGCTCACCACTAACTGCTGAGGGTCTTCAGTACTATAGATTCAATAAAATTAATTTACTACTCAGAACTAGTAAAGGAGAAAATATCCCACAGAGAGGCAGGATGCCAACATCTCTCAGGAAACCAGTTGTCAGCACAGAGAGTCGTTTGTGGCATAGCCAGATATGATGCTAACAGGTTTTAACA
>JAVCKT010026298.1:43627-62017 GCA_032273925.1 Rhynchotus rufescens | reverse complement strand
AATTCATTATATAGTGATTGAATTTATTTTTTAATGTTTAAAAAGTTGATTGATTAGGTTGATAAAATCTACCCCAAACAATTCAGAATTTTCTAAAATCCACTACAGATCTCAGTTTTTTTATATTAACCATAAAGATAACATCCTTTTCCTTTCCTCTTTCTGTGAGATGCTTGCTATAATGTTAGCTCCTGTCAGAACACAACAATAAATACAAGGGAGAACTATAAAATTATTTATGTAAAACTAGATACATGTTTTGGAGCAATTAGTTGGTTCACAGCTCTGTCAAGCATTAGAACCCATGTTGAAGTATCCTTGAGTTAATGTTGTAAAAAAAAAGTTGCAATTGACACTCTAATGCTGGCTTACCTAATCTTCATGTATAATTTATTCATCATACACTGTCATTGCTAAATGATTTAAGAATAAATGTTCATTGTAAGATGAGTGTCACTATAGTTAGATCATTACTATATTTCCAAGAAAATGCATTACTCCAAAGAGAAGGAAATACTTTTAGGTTTTACATCTTTGATTTTTACCAATGATCTCTTTTTCCCTCTCTCATGTTTTTCTCCTCTTTTAAACTCTCATTCAGCCAAAAAAACAAATTTGTCAGATGCTATGTTTAAGCATATGCTTAAGAACAATGAAACTTGAGAGTACTTTTGGAAAATTGTTAATTATTTTGTTAAATAATAATATATTCACCAGTTAAGGACTGATTGAACTCCTCTCTGTGCTTACTCTCCTTCCTGTAAAAGTCTTTATGATTTTACTTATCTCTGTGAAGATACAGCTGTACTGCAACTGGGAAACATGACTTCAACATATATTAGAAGAGCTGTACAAACTGTTCTCCTGTAACATGTAGTAAATAAAAAATAAATAAATAAAAAAAGGACACTAACAAACAAAACTACCCATTAGACTTACATCTATGTCTGAAAGTAGGGATGGAAGCACTCTTACCCAATTTTAGTCATCAAGAAGTCATAGAATATAGAATCATTATGGTTGAAAAAGACATTCAAGATCACTGAGTCCAACTGTAAGCCCTTCAACAACCTACCTGTTAAACCATGTCCCTAAGCACCTCATCTACGTGTTTCTTGAACACTGTCAAGGGATGATGACTCCACCACTTCCCTGGAGAGCCTATTCTAACGCTTAACCATTCATTCCATGTAGAAATTTGTCCTAATGTCTAACTTGAACCTTCCCTGGGGCAACTTGAGGCCATTTCCTCTTGTTCTATCTGTAGTTGTTCTGGAGAAGAGATCAATGCCTGTTTCACTACAACCTCTGTTCAGGTAGTTATAGAAAGCAATAAGATCTCCCCTGAGCATCCTCTTCTCCAGACTAAACAACCCCAGCTCCCTCAGCTGCTCCTCATAAGGCCTGGGCTCCAGGCCTTATGTATGCTCCCAGTAAAGCTCACCAGCTTTACTGCTCTTCTTTAGGCATGTTCCAGCTTTGGGAGGGACCAGTTGTGTGCTTTGGCAACCAAAAGTCTAGACTTGGCAGAAAAGTAGGCTCTGTTTCCCCACATATTTAAACTAATGACATTTTAGATATCTCAGTGTGGCTTGAGTGATTTTCAACAGTCCCTGCAGAATATCCATACTTTTATCATGTATGCTAACTCCTTTTTCTGAAGGTGTTCTTTTATTATTTTCATTTTTTAATTTTTTTCACACTGAACAAAGATTGGAACTTTGGGGGGTGGATTTGGAGGACTGTAAATTGTATAAAACATAAACATGAGGAATGGAGCATATAATATTATAATCTTTGATCTGTATAGCAAGTTAGAGGATGATTATGTTCCTCAGCTTGTACTGAATATGTATATTTGCCCAGTCTAGAGGGTTGTAATATGGCACTTTGAGTTGATCTATGCCTTTTATTTTATGCTTCTTACTCAAACTAAAATATGAAACTATAAGGTGTATCAATTTACTGAGATAATAAAGATAAATCTAAGTAATTTAGACACGTGTTTTAAGAATTTGATGTGAAATATTTTATGAACTAGGAAAATGGGGATAGATATAAGAATGAATTTATTTTTGTTTAATTTTTAAATATTATTTCAATACTTTGTGTTCTATATAATTTAATATCACATTCTCTTGGTTGTGTTTCATTACTCAGTAGGGAATCATGGTTTAAAAGTCTAAGTCAATATGTTGTTTCTAAAGTATACCTGAAAACTGCATGACAGGGATCAGGAGTTGGAGGAAGAAATAAGTTAGGTTTTCATTAACATATCTGATTTTTAGGTTTTATTAATCTTTCTTTAAAATAGTGTAGTACATTGACATTCAAATGTCTGAGTTCTTATAAATTGTACAAATAGGGCAGAGGAAAATATCTGAAAATTTGTCCATGATTTTTAAGGGGACTTGTCTATTCTAGTGAGTGAAGCTTGATCTAATGTGTCTTTCTTCCTAATTCTATCTTTTAAAGTAGTCTAGGGCAGGCAAGTGCTCCGAAGTTCTGCTCCTGCTGAGTACATGCTAAACAGAAGCACTGACAGCAGTGCCGCTCCTGGGAACCTTTTAAGCTCTGCTTTCTTCCTAGCCTTGGTAGTTCTGTCTAGTCCTGTAAAGCTCATAACTTCCACATGCTCCTCAGTGAAGACAGGAGAATAAACTACATTTGCAGTTTCTACAACATGCTGTTTTGGGGATATGCTGTTCTGAAATACATTAGGATAATGTAACAAATGCAAATTACCACTGATTTTACAGCCTCTCAAATCTCACAAATGCCTTGTCCAATTATTCTCAAACTTTCTAGGGGGAAAAATCATCTTCTTGCAGAACACCGCACAAGAGAGATTTCTAATAGAACAGTCTGATATTAAAATTAGATGGAAGGGCCTAATTGAGCTTAAAATGGAAGATACTTACAACTTCAAAAATGGAATGACCACCACAGCTTCATAATACTTTCTATTTTAGAAAACTGGAAATGTTTAGACAGACTATCTATTTGCCTAACAGAGTTTTCAGAAATAAGTGACAAAAATTCTAGTCAGTACATACCTGTGTTTGTCACATATTGATACTGACCTTATTGTCATCAAGAAAAAACAAATCACTGTTGTGTTGTCTAACTAAAGATTGACTACATACAAGTTGAAAAAACTACTGGTTACATACTTTTGCAACTGCATTTACTAAAGTTAGCTCATTTTTTTCTATTTTTATAATTAAAAAATATAACATATATGTCAAAAGACAATAACAATATATTTATTGTTAAAATTAACAATTTACCTATTAAACCAATTATATTTCAGCTTTAGTCTAAGACATCACCAGCTTTACTTAGCTGCGCTACCACCATATTTACATACATGCACCTTAATTTTGTCATACACTTGAACGTCCTGGATAAAGCTTCCTTCCTAAACCTTTATGTCTGAAATCTGGTCTCCACAGATATCTTTATGCAGGTTATAAGTTCTACATTAATTCGACTTAACTTAAGGCACCTAGCTCAAGTGGCTGAATTAGGACCAAAGCTGCCATAGGTGATGCTTATCTCCATTGACTGTGTTAGGATCTGATAGAATCACAGAATCATGCAATGCTTAAGGTTGGAAGGGAACTCCAGAGGTCATCTAGTCCAACCCTTCTGCACATGCAGGGTCACCTAGAGCACATGACACAGGGTGGCATCCAGGCGGGTTTTAAAGATCTCCACAGAAGGAGACTCCACAACCTCCCTGGGCAGCCTGTTCCTCTGCTCTGTCACCCACACAGTAAAGAAGTTCCTCCTCACCTGGAGATGGAACCTCCTGTGTTTCAGCTTGCACCCATTACCCCTTGTCCTATCACTAGCCACCACTGAGGAAAGCGTGGCCCCCTCCTCCTTACAATCTCCCTTCATGTATTTATACGTGTTAATAAGATCACAAGCTTGTGCTTATACATGTTAATAAGATCACTTCTGAGCTTGTGCTTGTTCTTTCTATACCACCATAGTTACGTTTAAGTTTATAAGAATATTGAAAATGTTTTTATTTTTTTCAAATACAGACCAAATTTTCTTCTGATATCAAACAGTTATTGTTTCTGGTAGGACTCAGACACTTTAGGCCTTTTGAAAATCTCCAAATAATTTTTACCTTATTGTTTCTTTAAATAAGGAAGTTTCTGTTATTTAAGGTCTGAGGCAATTCTCATCTTGTAGGCAGCATAGGGAAAGCAGGTATGTAAGAATGTTATGGTTCCGTTTTGTATCATTATATTCAAAAGTTTAGGATGACGTTGGAGTCATTAGCTGGATATGTGGAAGAGGGCTGAAGGAGAAGCATGTAGGTGAGCTAGGTTGGACCACCTTTGACTGCTTGTTCATGGTGCTGTGTTTATAGAGGTGGTAGCTAAGGCCTGCTTACAGCCAGAATGTCAGAAATGCCAAACTCCTTAGAAAAGAAATCCAGTCCCTGACCTCACCAGCGCTGGGCCTGACTCCCTCCCAGGCCTGGAATTTGCAGTTATGAAGTGAGATTGGCTCTTTGCTGCTTCTGAAGGGGCCCTTGGGGAAAGGTCGATCTTTGGAAGCTGCGCTGGCTGTGAGCGGCACCCTGCAGATCTGACAGTCTCTTGCATCTGAGCACTTACTAATCCACCTCGTTTAAAAAATGATGGCACCGCACATGGTGGCAGGTTTATCTTATTACAGTTTTCCTTTTGAATATAGCAAGGATTGACATTATGAAAGCAGAGTTAGCCTGTCGTTCCTCCTAAGTGAAGATAAATGACATCATAAAAATCAGACATCATGTATCATATATGTTATAAATAATACCTGGTACTGAGGTAATAACTTAATTTTAAAGACACACATACACACCAACCCATATATCTACATCTCTCTCTTCTGTCATATTTGATCATCTCACTAATTAAAAGGAGCCTGCTATATTATTTTTAGCCGTGCAGTCTCAGCCTAGCTGTTTAAACCACTGTAGTTTCCCATCTGCTTTAGAAATGATTTAATAATCAGATAGACAGAAGCTTAGTTCTCATAAGCTGAGATGATCCTTCAGGGCCAAAAGTAGAAGGGAAATATATTTTAATGAGTACGTTTAGAGAAACCACTGCTGCTTTCATGTTGCAAAGGAAGCCACCAAGTCTCTGCCTAGCTTGTGCTGGTGGCCATTTGCATTTAATAAAAAGGGAAACAGCTGGGGGTTTCCTGGCTTCTTAACTCAATAAGCCTTCTACCTGAATAAGGTAAAGAAGCTCCTTTGTCTCTTCCTGTGCTATTCTAGGCCTTCCTATAGCTGCACAACCTTCTGTCTATGGGAAATCCCTTCACTCGTATTGTCTTCTCCCTCCCTCCTTGCTCAGGCGATGATAGTCCAGTGCTGTATATGCTGACGTGTGATTTGCCTAGGCCTAGCACAGCTGCTTACAGCCTAGGCTTGCACATGGTAAACTGCAGGCTGTGTTTTATGTTCCACCGTTACAGTCTGTGACATGGGCAATGTTTAATGAGAGAAGGAGCTCTCCTGTCAAGTCCCAAGGGAAATGTGAGTCTACAATAAGAGTTATTATACATTAGTAAGGCATTATTTTAAAGCTAGAATAGTAGAAAACACTGGATATAGAAATGTGATGTGTTGTGGAATGAATCAAGAAATCAGGTACGAAGAACAGGTTGCTGCAGCTTCCTTGACCATAAGAGACAGAACTACAGCAGTGAGAGGGCAAAACATGGTAAGCTGGAGTGTCTATAGTCTTTGCATTAAGAGCAGCAGGGCCACTTTCCATTACCATCTCTGCAGGACCCTTGTGGGCAGAGTCACAGGCACACATCTCTGCAGCTGTGGAGGCAGCATCCCACCTTGGTCTCTTATGCAGGGATGGCTTTTCCAGGAACAAAGATATGCCTTAAGAAGTTGTACGTGATATAGTTCATGCTCTGTGACCAGGATGCTTTCTGTTCAGAATCTAATATTCTCTCTTCCTCACAGTAACAGTAATTGGCATTTTCGCAGTAGGCCTTCATCTGCTTTAGTGTGGTAGAGTTTAGGTTTAGTCTGCTCTTCATGTTATCTTTCAGCTGTTTCATATTGAACTATCCTCGACTCAAGAAATTTGTTAGGTACTAGGACCAGTGCTTTTGTCCTTCAACCCACAAGTGTGAACTGCAGTTCTAAGGAAGTATAGACTATGTTAAAATCTAGTACCTCTAGGAAAGATCTCAAGAACCCTCTTGATTTTTTTTGCTTGCTTGTTTGTTTGTTTTTAACTGGTTCTAAGTTTATGTGTAACAGAAATGCAACAATCTAGGTAGAGATGTAGCCCTGTATCTTTGACGTAGGGTGGCAAAGAAAAGCATCCCTGAAGTCCATATGCAGCATCACCTTTGAGAAGTCACCTGCTGATGTCTGTGTCTTCTTGATCCCAAACCCATTACTATCAGTGTGAACAGAGACTGAGAGAAGAGTCAGTACATTGATCAATTCTGTTTAAATCTGGCTGCTTGGAACAATTTTGAATGGCTCTGAAATTGTGCTAGCTTTCCTTGGGATCTGGACTTGCCACCAAAATTGATTGACAAAGTGCTTTTGTGTGTGTGTTTAGGTGAGACATAGTGTGATGAAACACTGTGGGATTCCATTTTAAGATTATTAAATAATATAAAATCCCCTTGATGAAAAAGATAGTTAAAGCTGATGTGTATATATTTGTATTAATGATTTGTATCTTCTGATGATGATATAGCTGACTTTACTAGACTAGCCTCCTGTAGGAATTTGTATTGCGCTCACTAAACAAGCCAGTTTTGTGTGTAGGGCATACCTGGAGTGAGTGTTACCAAGCAGAGAACCAAGGGTAGTGTGTCTCTTCCAAAGAGGAGAAGCGCTGCTACCCTGAGAGCCTCACTGCTGAGTAGATGGAGCTGGACTCTGTAGCTGTACATGCATCCAGATGCTCCACAGGACTCAATGAAACCCGGAGATGATTCAGTCCTGTATTTACCTGTGGCTCTATACATTTATGCTATGCAGCTCTGATAACCTCAGTCTCTACACAGCCTGTGTGGCTGTCTTGTCTTAGCCTCTGTCAATAGTCTTCTGTTCCCCCAGCCATGTTGTTATCCTTGTTCTTGCTACTGCTTTTACATCTTCCTGATCCTGAGCTTCATCCTTGGTTCTTGGCTACTGCTGCTGGCACTTGCTCTTCTGGTTATGTCCTCTTTTGGTCTGCCATTGGATCAAAGTCCAAGTCATGCTCTAACAGCCCTGTTCCTATGCTTAATTCATGAGTATGGTGTCACATGTGAAAAGTTTTAATGGGATCTTACCTTTCTAAGGTAAAATTTTGTGATATTTTGCACGGCTGTTACTGTGATGTACTACAAATCCTAACCGTAAATACAACGAAGAAGGCATCATAGTGGAGAGGAATCAATACCTTTTGTCATCAGGAGTCTCTTTTTAACTGATTCTTTGGCAATTGCATAAAGCTGGCAGTGCACTTGTACATATCCATCACTTTTCCACTTCTACATAACTTTACAAATGGGTAACAGCCTATGAGGACGTGAAAACTATTCATGACCTGCAATACAATGAAGCCAAAAGTTTAAGCTGTTGCAACAAGAGAATGATGGTGTATAAACTGTGGCAAGTATATAAAAGTGATACACTGAGAATGGAAAACCAGGAAGGAAGGGTTTAGGAATGGATGCCAAAGTTCCTTAGATTCTGCACCAAGGAAAGCCATCTGTATTGTTCTTTGAAAGATATTTTACTTAAAACAGAAATCTACATGCTTAATTGATTTTAATCTTAGTAAACACTGGCTTTTGCCTGCGTAAAGTTACTCGTATTATGTAGGTGGTGGAAAGCATCAGAATGCACCCAAAGCATGAGGGCATCCAGTCAACATTCACAACTTCTCATCTCTTTTTTTCTCTTATATATGGCATTAGTCAGTACCTAACACTGTGGAGGACCATGTGCATGGCATGTATGGTGACTCTTCACTGCATGCTTGAAGACGCAACGTCTATGCCTGGTATCTGCATTGCACCTCATCTGCAAAAGTCCAGGCTGCATGGGTTGATGCTGCTTGTTGTTCTGCTCAGTAAATGGTGGGTTGCATATATTGCATGCATGCTGCGTAGTCCATTCTGTATACAGGGGCTCCTTTAAAAGATAAGTATTCCTCATTACTCGTGGATAAGTGATTCTTCACTTCCCTTCCTAAAAACACTGCTGTGTAGTGTTGCTGGCGCAGAATGGCCGCTGCCTTACGCCCCCGAGGTCGCTCCATTCCAGTGGTGGGTGAGTGACCCCTATCTATACAATTTATAACGTGCTCTGGGATCCTTCCGGATGAAAGGTGCCACATGAAGCTCAGGATATACTTACTATTCATTTACTCTCTTTTATTCCAGCCAGCCCCAAAGTCTGAGAGAGAAAGCTTTGTACTGTCCCCCTCCAGAGGGCTATAGCTGCCAAATTCAGAATCCCCTGCCCTAACAAGGTGTTCAGCAGGGTTGTTTAGACCCTGCCATGACTTTAGCCAAGCTCATTCTAATATTGCAGAAGGGCACTGTGTTTCAGTTTCTCCTTTGCCTGCACAAGGTATTTCACATCTGCTTCCCAGTTCCACTGAAGGGAATTAAATGAATTGAGTCCATTTCACACAAAGAGAACCCACCCTGCCTGAAAGCTCAACTGGCAACAGACAGTAAGGACATTTTTCAGAGTGGCATGAAATAAACCTTTACTACACCAGTGCATGCTGGCTGCACTGATTTAACAGTTGATTACTTGGAACAGGCAGGGATATAAGGAATTTCTGCATAAGAAAAAAAAAAATATGATTTTCCATTTTTTTTCTTTTCCATGAATGAAAATTCCAAAACCTATTTTAGAAGCATTGGCACATTGTGTTTCTGTGACCGAGTGTGCTGCTGGGACTTGGCACTTGCTAAGTGGAATAGTTGTAATTCTTCTCAGCTTCGCAGCTGCCTGGGACTCGGTAGCAGCAGGGAGTCTGCCTCTTCCAAGGCCTGGGCTGCTGACCTTCAATTTAGATACCCAGGTGTCCCTGGCATTGTGACCATTCAGCACTGGGCATAAGGACGGAGTGTGAAAGGACACGCTGGAAATTGGGTGCATGGAGCTCCACAGGGAGACCTAGAAAAATAGAACTGGTGTTTTGCTTCCCCAGGGCCTCATCCTCCCCACCAAGGCGCCAGGACGAAAGCTGGGAAGAGAGCCAGAGCTTTCTGCACCTCCCTGGCCCTGTCTTTTTGCTAGAGAGACAGGCCCTCGCTGCCTAGCCCAAGGCAGTCCATCTGGCAGGGCCAGGTCCAGCCGCACAGGCGCCTTGCGGCAGGCAAGATCTCCACAGCAGTTAAGCGACCTTAGACTGTCACAGGAGTTACCTGGCAGATCTGAGCTGAACGGACAGGTTGGCATCCCTGCAGAGGCCCTGAGCTTCTGGCTGTGCCTGTGGGATATTTCTCATATTGGTTAAGCATCCTTCTTGGAAGACCTTCTGCAACCTGCCTTCCCCTTCAGGACACATACATTAACAGGCAGTCTTCTCAAGCTGGCATGCCCAAGTGGGTTGCAGAGGAAGGAGGTGACATTGAGAAGGACCTCAGTAAAATAACTAGGGATAGTTACCATAGTGTGCACACCACTAAGCTACCCTTGCTGGGGAGGCTCTCTGGTGAGACAGACAGTGGACCCACTGCCCTGGCCTAGTGCTGTGGTTAGGACTAACCTCTACTGCTGTATGGTTTCTCAGGGCCCTTGGTGTGATAAGTTTAAGAGTTCCTAGGCTGCTTTAATGCCAAACTTGGCTCAAAGGTATTCTCAGTTTCAAGGAGCCCAAAGTACTCCACACCAGAAGAGGACCTTTCTCTCGTTACTGGTGGGATGGTAGCAGAGAGCTCCAGTGCTGATGAAGGTGCTTTCGGAGTAGGTAAGTGCCCCGTGAAGTTCCCTGTTTCTACACTGTTCCTGTTGCAGTAGGATTTCTCATAGTGAAACACAATACTTCGCTAGGAAAGCATAGGAAATTCTCAGAAAATAAAGGGGTTCAGGTAACATTGGTTTTAATTGGGCTCCAGAACTGATTTGTTCGCATAGAGATATAACTTGAAAGAGAAAAAGCCAGAGCAGATGTAGAAACCTAATCCATGGTTTAAGCAGCCTGCTTATCCGTGATCAGCCATAAGGGACAGTAGCAGAGTTTAACTTGCTAGTCAAGCCTTGCAAGAGGAGCAGGGCCCCCGTGCAGTATTTTGGAGGAAGCTCTTGAGCCTCTGCTCCTTTGAGTGGGTGAGCACTGCTGCAAGGGACTAACCACCTGCACGCTTACCACAGCAGCCACCCTGCACCTCTGGTTCTCAGTCTGTGTCAGCACAGCGTCGATGGTATTTGCACTGCGTTTTATGTGCTAATTTAAGTGAAATTTAAGTCTGCTATTAATTTATGTTTCTGTGTTTTGTGTTGAACTAAGTTATTTTTCTTTATTGTTTGTGTTTTTATCTGTTTCATATTTTACTTTAATTTATGTTACTTATCTTCTGTTTTCAATGTATCTTTCAAAGGGAAAAAAATAATAAAAAAAATTAAAATGGTGCAAAAATAAAATTGCCCTAGGCTCTGCAGTGCAATGTAGCATTGGAAGAAATTAAGAACAAAAACAGCAGTGATAGAAGGACTAGAAGCCTTCAGATCTCTTGCTTTAGGAGGAAGCCTTGGTGGCAGGACATGGCTTGCCTACCGTTGATCTCCTTGGAGTGCGTTAGTTAATGGGTACAAAGGCGAGCCTGGTGTGCGAGCATGTGAAGAACCTCAGCTTCACACTGCTGGAAGCAAATGTTGTGGAGTTGCAGGCCAGCCGTGGGCTGCTGGAGGAGGAGGAGGAAGGGAAGGGGCAGTGCCGCTCCGGAGGAGATGGCTTCTCCCCTGGGAAGGTGCTGCCTGGACCAGAGCAGACGGGGCAATGGGCTGGGGAAAGGGCAGCACCTCGGCCGTACAGAGAGGCGAGAACCCCAGCGCGTGCAGTCAGCCATAGCAGCAAAATACAGCTGGTGGGTGGCGAGCTCGGAGGGCTCAGCGTGAGCGTGCTGAGGGGTTGGCTTGGGGACAAGGGAGCTGCAGTGCCAGGAGGTTCCCGCGTGCTTCCTGCCCCGTCCAAGCTGGGAGCGGGAGAGCTGCCGCCGGGCGCGCAGGTAAGTCGCTGCTGGTGCATGGGGGGTGCTGCCTGCTGCACGCTGGCGCGGGTGTCGGCTGCATGCTAGGTAGATGGGCAGAACGTGTTGCCGGTGTCTGAAACCACAGGTATGGGACAAAACAAAAAATTCTGCTTAAAAATATAGTCCACAGGCTTTTCCTTGTCTCCCACCTCTGCAAAGGGCTGCCTATGTTACCCGAGCAGTTAGCAAAGAGCAAGGTGGGAGAGCTGCCTCCTTACTGTGGGGGCATCAGTTTCTTCTCATTTGCCTCCTTCCTTATGTTTAATTTCCGCTTCCTGAAATTAATTGATAATTTCCTTTTGCATTTTAATTCAGTAGCCACTCGGGAAAGGCTCGGGTATCCTAGATGCTAAGCCAGTCCCATGACCCACAGGTTAATCTGTGCTTCGAGAGGCTGCAGTCAGCCAAGGGCAAGAGCTGGTCCCCTGCCCTGCAGTTAGCCAGCCAATAGGATGGGAATTACAGAAGACTTATTAAGAATCCCTTGAAATTTTCTTGGGTTATTCCATATTCGGACTTTCCACTACCTCTAAAATTGGGACTATTGTGATGCCATATTGAGAGGTAGTAGGTTAATTGAGCTGCAGACAGGACTGCAAGTTACCTTTACCTAGACGCAATGAATCTGTATATGATCTTGCCTGAAAGTTCTGTTACAGCTCAGCTGTTTCCAGGGAACAACAGAAAATGTTCCTGAATATTCAACAGGACGCACAGCATATGCCCTACTGCTTGCACTATGCTGTTTGAGTGACAACAGTCTGGATTTTTGGTTGTTGTAGCCCTAATTACCAGTGACAGACATTTTGCAACTGGAAGATTAGATATAAGAAGTTTACACCTTATGTCCATTCTAACCTTGCCTTGAGTTATCAATTTATGTGTATGACAGAGGATAAGAAGCTCTGTAGTGCACTGAACTTCAAATCATATGCTTTCCAAATCCCCTGCCAGCACAGCTTAGGTGAAATTTCTCCTGGAAAGAAAAGGCATGAATTGCTGACATTTTCACTCAGTGGGAACAGGAGGGGAAGAAATGTGGGGGAAGGGGCTTATTTCATGCTAAACAAAGACATCTGGAAGAAAAAAAAAAATCATGCATTTTGGCTGAAACTTTATTAAGAAATTACGAGCTTTTTGTGCCGAGCTTTCACGTCGCAATAATCCAAAACATTCCCTGCTCCGTCAAAGACGTCCCCAAGGGAATGCCTGAGGTCAGGCCCAAAATGTGCCCGTGGGCCTGCGCTTTGCTGGCGCACTCTGCACCAGGCTCCGAACTGCTGCAGCCGCCTCCAGCTCCCCGCAGCACCCATCGCCCGCACGTGGGACACGGTGCCGCTCCGCACCGTGGACTTCGAGCCTGTGAAGGGCAGGAAAAGGAAATGTAAATACTCTGGACGAGCCCATCAACTGGTGTAAATCAGCAACAATTCCTTAAAAACAACTGACATGACGGTTTACCTCAGCAAGGGGATCCCATCCAGTATCCAGTATTTTCCCTTGTGACAGGATGTTTTACTCCTCGTTGTTCATTCTAATAACAGGAAACTGATACCAGTTTTCCGAAATGAAGTGCAGTTTTCCCAATTCTGTGTTTCTTTTCCCTTTTCTGATGATGATGTCCAAGATGAGAGAAGCTTAAACCGAACACCTGTATCTTAACAAGCTCCTGACCGCAGATGTTTGTATAATTCAAACCAGTACTCTCTGCATTGGACTAAAACAAAACCTGATACTTAAATATTACCGTTGTGGGAAGTCATGTTGGTATCTAAGCTGACCATTGCATTTAGAGTCCTAATGTTCTTACTTGTAGCCAAAAAATGCAATATTAATCTACATGCACAATTCCAGACACCCTTTGACCATCTCTCTTATTGAAGAGGTAGCTACAAATGGCAATCAGGCCGCATCTCTTGCTGTTTATTACCATCTTAAAGCAGAACTTGCATCCATCTGCTTGCCCGTCCCTGAGCACGGTGCTGTTCAGCACCTCACATTTTATCAAGACATTTATCTTCCCAGGAACCTTGCTTATATATTAAGTGATTCCTCAGAGCTTGCATGCAGGAAGTCAGTTGCAGAGCCAGAAATTGGATAGAGGTTCCCAGGCTAATGCCTTTGCCCTGTGATCGGGAGAGCTGCAGAAGGAACCTTTGAGGGTGGGATTGCCACTGGAATCAGACATGGAGAAGACGCGAGATGTTTGGAATGGTTCCCTGCAGCAGGGCTCCTATGCAACTCCCCAACTCCCTCTATATCTGCCCTGCCTGCAGATAAGGGCAGCCAGGAGCACCTTTGCAGACCCACCTTGCCCAAGGGCCACCTTCATGCCCTGGCTGTGCTGCCTCCTGCCCGCTGCCCAGCGTGGCTCCGGCCATTTCCTCTGCCCGGTTTGAGCATGTGTGTGTTAAAATCAGAACTTGATGTGCAGCAGAATTTACTCATCCCTCCGCACTGGACCTGACACGGGGAGCTGGCGTTCCCCCAAGCCGTCTGCCTGTAAGAAGATAACACGAGAAAATGCCAGCCTCAGATTATTTAAAGTCTGCCTGAACAGTTATTGTACAGACCCATGGCTTATATTGAGGTTTTTCTAAGGAACTATCTAAATATAGATTGAAACTAACATTTTTCCCCCAAACTAACCCTGCTATTCTGCAAGCAATTAACACCCACCTGCACACATTCTCTGTGCAGTGATTTGCTTTGTTTTTTCTTTAAATTGAAAACCTAATTACTCCTTAGCAGTTGCTCTCTGGTATCCCTTAGTGGTTGAGCAGCGCCAGAGCTAGAAGCGCTGCCATGTTGCTCCTCAGGGCACCTTTTCACCTCTTGATGTAGCATCAGGCCAACTTCCCGGATGCGCATTCAGAAATAAGAGCAGTAGCGGTCACGGTTTTTATTTAAAGTGGAAAAAGGACAGTTTGCTTTAAAGAACAGTGATGCTGAAGTGTCTGCTGGGAGCTGCAATCCATCCGAGATGGTCCTTCCTGTGATGTGGCTCTTTCTCCCAGTCAATGAAGCCTGGAAGAGCTGCAGCGCTTTGACAGTGGCTTTCTCTCATGAGACAGTGCATTTGAAATGACAAATGTTTTTACCAGTAGCCTGGTAACATACAGAAAGTGGTAAAAATTGGACTGAATTTGTGTGTGCAGACAAACAAATAATCTGATGAAACCCACATGTCCAAGTAAAGAGATGAGGCTTCAGTGTAGAGCTGTTATAACATCATGGTGTATCCCTGAAAGGGAAGAGAGGAGAAATCAAAGGAAGGAGCTTCATTTTTCTCTTAGCGTGTTAGCTTGTTAAACAAGGCTTATTTCAGATGACTTGCTATGTTTTACATTTCATATTCTTCTACATTTTGCATGTACTCAGTTCCACTGTGTTTTCTGTTTCTCTTTGTGTGAATCTTCCTTTCAAGCAGCAACGAGTAAGACTTCCTATCAGGAAGGAATTTTTGACTGGAGAAACTTGTTTCAGTATTTCAGTAGTAAGTGTTTCAGTGTTCTCTGATATTCCCTGGATGCTTATTTCAGCCAAGAAGTTTATTTTAAAGGAAAAAACTATTTTTTAAGAGAAAAACTGCCCAAAGAAACTCAACAATCTTGCGCTGTTATCACTCTTAACGGCAAAGATATTGCCCTTTCTGAGTGTGAATGGAGAAGACGTGCTGTATTTCTTCTCTTGCACTTGAGTGAAAGCAGCTGCTGGATGAAGCTAATGAAGGTGTTCAAACACCAGGCGACCTTCTCCCTGCACCTGGCCCTGGATCCCTTGCTGCCTAGAGCCGGTGGGAAAGTTCTTGTGGATGCCAGCAGCGCAAGGAAGCCTTCCATGGCCTCATGCCTCTGGGCTATGGAGGAGAGGAAGGGGAAGGCAGGGAGCCAGAGCACAGCAGGCAGCCAGGAGCAAGGAGGCAGGTCCTGAGGACTGCACAGAGTGGCGTGGCAGCGCTCCAGGGGCAGACCAGGACATCTCTAAAATCATGTTCAGGTTCTGACAGATGTGCACAGATGGGTCAGTCTCTTCCCCCATAACTACCTGTAGGACAAGAGGAAATGGCCTCAAGTTGCACCAGGGGAGATTCAGGTTACATAGCAAAAATTTCTACACAGAAAGAGTGGTGAAGCCCTGGAAGAGGCTGCCCAGGAAAGGCATAGAGTCACCATCCCTGGCAGTATTCAAGAAACATGTAGAAGAGGCACTTAGCGACATGGTTTAGCAGGCATGGTGGCAGTGGGTTTATGGTTGGACTCGATGGTGTTAAAGGCCTTTTCCAACCATTATGATTCTATGATGCTGATTTAAAACTCAACACTGTGGGAAGGACACCAGAAGTTTTATTATCCCTCAGTTTTGTAGCCATTCCTTGCCTGGAGCAGCACTTTGCAGACAAACAGAGGCCCTGCTGCCACGGTGCAAGCAGCAAGCAGAGCATCGGACGTTGCTTTGATCCATCCCTGGGCAACAGCACCTGCACGACAGCAGGCTCAGGGACTCATCTGACCCTTTTTGAGCCATAGCTCCCTGGACATCCTTTGGCAAAGCACGCGCCAGGGCGGCAAAGCAGGCGTCGAGCAGGCCGCCATCGTGCCCCGACACCGGGGTGGGCCGTGGCGGGGCAGGTGCCGGCATGGCGCCCGGCCTAGCAGCCTGGCTCACGCCTTGGGCTCTTTCTTCTCTCTGTTCCTCCCTGCAGGGCAAGTCTCTGGCGAGCAAGCGGCTCACAGGCCTGATGCAGTCCTCGTGACGGCGCCCGGCGGCGGCGCCGGGGCAGAGCCGCGCGGGAGCGCCGCCGAGGACGCTTCGCTGTGGGGAGAGCGGGTGGCGGCGAGGGAGCCCGCGTGAGAGCGAGGGCAGAGCGCCGCGCCGGGCACGCCGCTCCTCACCGTTCACACCAGTACTTTCTTACTTGTACAGCTTTGTAAGGACTCTGAGCTCTGTGAAGGTACTTTGTTCCCTGCGTGGGTTTGGAGGAGCACGCCGCGCTGCACCAAGGCAGATGCTGGGTGTCTTGCTCCTTAGGGAAAGAGACCCAACCACAACTGAGAGAAAGGAGAGCTGAGAGAGAGGGCAATCGTATTCCTTCATCTCTTCTCTCCCTGGTGCAAACATGGCTGTAGCAGATGCCACTGCAATCCCATTTGCTCCTTTCCTGTGGCCATCTGAATCCAATAAAATGCCTACTACAAGATGCTTCTCCCTTTCACAGAATAGCAAATTCATTTTTCCTACAGGTTCATTGACTTCTACTTCTTTTTTTTTCTTTCTTCTGTCTCTCTTCCTTTAAAATAATGTTTAGAAAAAGAGGGCACTATTTAAGTTCTTCATTTGCTGTCCTTCCAACAGCATGTAGCATGTCCCAAGACAGCCAGATCCTCAGCTGAAGTCAACAGAGCATGAGTGGTTTACATTACCTGAGGATCTGTCTCGTTGAGTCAGACTCTGGTCTTGGTGTAAATCCTCTGGCGTTGGTGGAATTACTCTGCATGTACATTTAGTGCAAATGTGATCAGACTCTGCCTGATGCTCAATAAGTAATGTTTTAGATGTATATTGCAAATATGCACACACAAACACATACACACACACACATAGTATTTGAAAGTGAAATGTTTTATATTGTACTTGTTTTTTTATTTATTTAAAATTTTACATATTTATTCAATGATGGATGTTCAAGTTTTACTCCAAGTAGACAGAACTGAGCCACTCAGAGGAAGTCCCTCCAATCATAGATGACCAAAATCTGCCTGTGTTTTATAGGGGAAAAACTTACCCTGATCATCCTGCTTGATTACTCAGGGGCAGATATAACTGAGAGCAGAATTTGTTCTACAGTGAGGAGCGAATTCACAGAGATGAGACAGGTGGAAACAGCTTATGAATGGTCAGGGTTTTGAGTACCAGATAACCCTTTCTGGACAGTATCACATCCTGCCCCACCGTTGATATAATTCTCAGATACCTTTTTCAGTTGAGGAGCACCTTAAATAAAAATGAAATCATACAGTTTGAGGAAAAGAACTTTCAGTAAACTCCCATCCGTTATTTACCTGTGAATATAACTGCAGGAGTGACCCAAGAAGTTGTTTTAAAATGCTGGGACTCTGGAGATTCAGGATGAGGAAAGAACTCAAGTAACTTGTTTAATGATAAAAACCTTCATCTACTAGCTGCAGATACAGAAAATGGACTGCATTCACATATAATATATTGTCTATATATATATATATAAAATAAACAAGATTCAGTTGACTTATTGCCACAAAACCTTCTAATGGGTACCGATATATTTTACAAGCAGTGTAGGTCTGAACCATCCATGATAATAGACACTAGCTAATCTCCTTCACTCATGCCAAGGCAAGCTGGCTTCTTGCTATATGGCTGCAAGTCTGCATTCTTACCTAGGCAAAATTATCTAGCTAAGTAGAGAGCTAGCCATAATATTCACTTCTGAGGTATATTTAATAATATTAATAATATTTAAGATTTTTGTATGAGTAAAATCAGGCCAGCACAGTTTCTGACAGAAGAAGGATCTTCCCTCTTTGTCTGTGAAGTTTCTCTCTTTTGATATCTCATGTTTTGCCCAGCAGACTCCTGTTACCTTGATTTTGCCTAAGTGAGGAGGTCTGTAGGACTCACTATTACCTGCATGAACATACAGTAGAATTTTGAGATTTGACTATTTTAATATTTTTCTTTATACCTTCTTAGTTCCCATAAAATGCCATTTTGAGGTCTTCAGACCAAATTCTTCCTACATGTACATGAAAACAAAAAAAGAGTTTCAGGACTGTAGCACTGTCACAGGTATGCACGTAGATGTGGATGGTTTGCTGCCTCTGAAAGGGATTTTTGGTCACCTCCAAATTGTCACATAGCTGTCTTTGCCAGGCTTGTCTCTCTTCTCTGTTGCCCACCCAGCCAAAGGGTCCCCTCTGGTGAGTGTGGTCCTTTGCAGAAAGGCCCATTTGTGCCTTCATGCGCCTTCATCACGACCCCTCCTGTCACCCCTAGGAAAGTGGAAAGGCTGCTCTTCTCAAAGCTGTATTTACGGTTTTCTTAGCCGTGCCAAAGCCACCATTGCCAGTGTCTCTGGAAGCCTATAAACCAATA
>JAVCKT010026298.1:15880-43527 GCA_032273925.1 Rhynchotus rufescens | reverse complement strand
ACCAATAACAACTCTCATCCCAAACTAGCCCTGCTGCCAGCGCTGCAGTCCCTGGGCTCAGGCATTTCCCCCACCTCCGTGCACCAGCGTGGGAGGTCTGTCTTAACGGCCCCTTGGATTGACCTGCAGAGCATTCCCAGGCAGGATGCAAGCAGAAAGCATTAAACTCAGCGGAGTGCAGCCCGGAGCGGAGAAGGAAATCTGTGTCACCGAGGTCTCTGCTTTACACAGACTCCCAGCACAGAGCAGACCCTCTCGCGTGCCGGGGAGGCTCGAGGAGAGGTGGGTTAGCAGTGCACACAGGACAGGCAGAAACTGGGTCACGGTCTGAGCAGGAGCTTCAGTGCCAGCATTTGCAGATGCCCTGAGGGTGGCAGGCCCCGCACCACCCGCCCCGCTCCCTGCTGCAGGACACGCATTGCCATCGGGAACGCGCTGGGTTTGAGCAGGAGAGGGATGGGAGCAAGGGGGCGGTTTGCACACACAGAGCACATGCATATGGACATCCATCGGGGGGCCTGGAGGTGGAACAGCTTGCCTTTTAAATGCACACGTGTGCAAGCTGATCTGCTCCGTGATGGCTAGCTGAGCGGGCAGAGCTGCGCGCTCTCGGGAGAGCAGAGCGCTCTGCTCCTAGCTTCCCGACAACATTTCTCTAAAAATAAGCAGCATGAGAGCAGACAAGGCCTCCTCCTGGGAACATATATGAGCTGCTCCTCATGACTGTCTTAACATATGAGGCTACTTGCATGTAACTGTTTCCACATGAACTGCATCCTTGAATTATTGCTTTTTAATGACATTGCTCATTCCAAGTGATGCTACTCTGGTACACTCACTAGTATCCCAGGGAGTGTTGCAGGCAGTAATTTGCTGCTTTATGAGAGTCCCATGTCTTCCAACTACCTCATCATCCTGAAGATGAGTTAGGAAATCAGCTTTCCACCTCAATTCATGTTCTAAATGGCATAGTTTCAAGGGAAGGCAGCCTGGAAAGCTTTTACAAACGCCATGCTGCAAAAGCTATAGAGCGCTGCAGCTTCCCACACTGGCAGGGCTCTGTCTGTGAAATACGGCTGTACACTGTTATCCAGATAATAGCAGATCCAAGGCTTTCCATGCCTATTGTGGTGAAGTAGCACCAGGACACGACGCTAGAAACATTACCCAGGTCGGTGCAGCCAGCATTAGGCTAAGGCAAATGGATTAATGCACTCTCAGTGTAACTCAGTGCTAAGATCCCATAGAGTACTGTAATAAAGTGGTAGCAGGGCAGCCGTAAAAAGTCGCAGTAAGCTGACATAATAATACCAGGATAAATGTAGCAATAAGGTAACACAGGCCACTGCAGTAAAGTAGCATTTTGATAATGCAGCAATAAGACACAACAGGACGCTGCAGTAAATTAGTTTGGGGAATAAGGCAGTAATAACAGTGTGCACAGACAACCCATGGTACATTTGTACCAGGTACTGCAGCAATAAAGATAACACAAGGGTGTTCGAGTAATAAGTTACTACAGTAACAACAAGATAATGCACTGTAAAGTTATATCAGGATGCTTCAATGCTGCAGTAAAATCCTACAAGATATTGCAATGAGACAATGAATACAGTATGCTCCACTTTGCACCATGAAAAGGGTCAGTTTTCTGCACAGTAACCAAAAATTTTGTAATGATCTCTGCAATACTCATCCTATTGCTGTCTGTTTTCGGGGAAACTGAGGCAAGAATGTTCCACCATCCCATCCATGCTTCCTTCTGAAAACAATAAATTGACTCATTGACTATTCAGCCATATTGTTACAGACTGTGGTGAAGTTCTTCAGTTAGTCCTTACTCAGGTAAAGCCCCAGGAATTTGAGTGGGACCTTTGCCTTGGAAAGGATTTGGCTTTGTTATCTTCTGGCATGAGAAATGGTTCTAGCCTACAATTATTTGTGTTTTGGGGTGGGGGAAGGGGAACCCAGCTACAGAAGCTCTGACTGTACCGGTCTGTTTCCTGAAATGCACAAATAAACTGAGCATCCTGGAAAAGTCAAAGCAATAAGAACTGAATCTTTTCTCTCTGTCTTGTGCACATGCAGATAGGAATAATCCCACTGGAATCCAAGCAAGTCCTATGTGCACCCAAGGTCAAAGCTTGGTCTAAAATCTGTTTTCGATGCCTCCAAATGAGTGAAGAGGCAGTGTGTCCTCTCAAGTCTGATTTCTTTATCTTATCTCCTTTCCCACTTCCCACTTGCCCCTGACTTTTTTTTTAAATGTTGTCTTTGTATGAAATGTCACTAGAAAGAAATCAGTTTGCCCTAAGACAACATATAGCACAGTGGGCAAAGAACAGCAATATCCATTTGCTGTCTTTGTGCCCTTCAGTAAAACTACAGCCACTGTTATGTTCACAATTAATCAGACATAAGGTTTAGTCAAAGCATCTATGTCAACAGCGAGGCTTGTACAGACTGTGTGTGTTAGATAACAGGATGGTGTCCTGGGAGAAGGATGTAAATAGGCACTGCTGCACACTGCTGAATAACAGAAGCAGATCACAGCTGGTTCTGGCTCCATGAACCCATCCCATCAGATATTAATGTTCTGCCACATCTTTCTGACTCTCTGCAGCTTTGCAGTCACTTTTTGGGCTAGTTCCTCTATCAACTGCTGACGGGTCCGTTCAGGTTTTGAGCAGAGCTCCCATGTGCCTTGGCTTGGCTCTGTCCTCAAACTCCTTGGCTTGCTGTTATTGTGGTTTAATTATTAAGTGGGATTATTAAAGTAGAGCTCACAGCAGGGTAAAATCGGCTGGGTTATCATGATTTGGTAGTTTGAGCTGTGAGCGCTTTTGCCGCTTCTCAACACTGTTTATAGCCTGAGATAGAAAACAAGTCAAGGCAGCTGCTCAGCAGAACAGTGTGGAGCTGTTGAACAATACACTATCTTCGTGCCCATACGGACTTTGAACTTACTGGTGAGGAGAAATGCTTTGTAGTGAGAAAAGTAATCTCACAGCAGGAGAGAGACGAACCTGATCAACTTTTTCATGTGATATAGATTTTGCTTTGCCAGCCCCTAACATCTGCAAAGCTCACAGCTAAGAGCCAGCAACCCTCTAATCCTGCTGCTAAGTGAAAACAAGCTTTTCAAAGGACAGCCTTTACATGACAAGCCTGCTACTTGGATGCTTTTAACGTGAATTTTAGGCTATTGCTGTAAGTGAGAGTGCAGTTGCCCTCTTGCTTTTGTACTAGAAAATGGAGGATTCATCCCACACAGAGTGGGGATGTTGGCGGGCAGAATTTAAGGGAGCAATTTATAGTCAACCTGAGTAAAATTAAGTCATACACATAGGGGTCAAATGCCATTTCAGATGGCCAGAACATACCTAGGTCATTCACACAAGGATGACGCTGGATTTACCAGTATATTCCCAACTGGAGTCCCAGAAAGATGTCCTGGAGCATCTCAAGTGTCACAGGATGACTTGCAGTGGGCAGTCACCATGAATGCCACTATCTTTCGTTAGAGATTTTAAACAAAGCTTTCATCTCTCATCCTTGGGCACTTAAACCACTTCATGCTCTCCGTAAGCAGTGGGAGACAGGTCTGATCAGCCCCTTTTATGTTGTGTGAGGAAATCTTAGATCTCAGGAATGGCCATTCCCTTTTGTAGCCTTGTCAAGATTTCTCACATCTGACTCCATGCAGCTTATTCTTGCATGACACAGTTTCCAAGGCCCTGCACCGCTGATATCTGAGTCCTGTCATAATTCAGCATGAGTCAGATGCCACACAGATAAACAAAATAGCAGATTAAAAAAAAAATACAACATATGATTTCCCTTGAAAGTGGTCAGGACTGTGAAATGCCTCCCTGTGCTGTTCTGAGGTCACTTGGGGCCATGCATGTAAAAATGTGTCACTGTGGGATTTTTTTCTCAAGGGGGAAATGCATATATATATATAGAGAGAGAGATATAGATATAGATATATTTGCTGCAAGGCCTCCCACCCCCACAGTGTGGCTGAAGGCAGCCAGATCCACACAGCAATTCCCAGGCAATTTGGTGGTTCGTGTGGCACCCGTGCATCCTTCCCAGCCTTGGATGGAGCCACAGGGACTTTCTCGGCACCATCAGCACCAGGACCCCCAGCCTGGGGTGCCCTCCCCAGTTTGGGGCACCGGCCAAGAGCAGACCCACAGTGTGGCTGCTGCCCTCGGATGGAGAGCAGGGGGAGGCTGGAGCTCAGGGGCAGACGGAGCCCATAAAGCACCCCGTCCTCCAGTGCCCGCTGGTAGAACTGCCAGGCCGGGGCAGGCGGGAGTGGGAAGCCTTGAATGACCTCCGGTTGCCACGTGGGAACGTGTGGGTGCCGCGGAGTGTTCCCGGCCTTGGGCCTGCGCCTCGGCAGGGCCGGGTGCCAGCTGGCCTGGGCCAGGCCCAGCTGCGGCGGCGGAGGGAGCACCCGGGCCCTGCTGGCGGCTCAGGCACCGCGAGGCCGCCTCGGCCGCCCGCCTCCACCCTTCCCGAGGCGCTTCCTCCGCGCCCCGAAGCGTCGCTGGGTGTTGGGGGGCGCTAAATCCACCTGGTTCCCCTCATGCGCATGGACACTCGGCTCTTCAGTCGCTGCTTTTGTCCTTCCTCTCGTCTCCGTGTGCTGGCTGTCTCCGTAGGACTCGTAACCTTCACCACTCTTGAAACAAGGGGCCAGCAAAAGCCAGAAAACGCCCTCATCAGCGCGGCCTCCCGCTTAGCTTGCACATGCGTCCACGTTTAATGTCTTGGGAAGCAAAGCAAGCCAAGCCGCCATGTGAGCTCTTTATCCTGCAGGACCAGCTTAATTGCTTGGTTTATTTGCCTTCAAGCCATCCTGCAGCGTTCCTCATCAGACGCTGCCCTGCGTGCAGTGCGCTCAGCCCACAGCACCTCCACTCCTGGGAGCCTCAGCTGCCTCTTCCCATTCCTGCTCCATTCCTGCTTCTTCCACCCTCCTCTCGGTTACGCTGCTCTGTGCAGCCTCTGAAGGGAAATCGAGATTTGCTGGGGGAAGAATCCGCACCACAGGAATTGCTCCTCAGATGCTGCCATGTGAAGGCTACTGAGGTCTGCAGCTGCTCTGCAATTAAACATCGCAGGGAGGGGGTGGTGCAGATGGGGCTTTGGACTCACCTCTCGCTTTCTGAATGTCAAAACCATGGCACAGTCCAGCCTGCCAGCAGCACGGGCACGTCCTGAGCGCAGACAGTGAGAGCACCTTGGCACCTGAATTATGACAGCCTTTGCCTGCACGGATCTGCTGGGCTATCAGCTCGGGGACAGCTGACATGGATGATTTCCTATATGGGTGTTTGTCCATATATCTGTGCCCTTGTTCATGCATACAGCAGCAGGGAAGGCATCCAGCCCTGCCTGCAGCCTGCCAGGAGCAGCTGGGCGCTGATATCAGCTGTTAGACCCTCTGTGCTGGAGCACAGGCTGGTTTGGGGCATGCCCTGTCTAGCACGCATGGGCTTTGCATTCTCACCATTTATATTAGGCAGCTTGGGAACACAGGGCAGGGAATTTTGCATCATTGTGACAGTAGCTTGGGAATGACCTTTCAATGCTCCTGCTGTGGCTTGGAGGTCATGGAAATGGTGTCTAGGTCATAGAAATGGCTCCAGGTAGAGGGAACTGGATTAACATCTTTCTCATAGATACCTGCCAGGCTGGCAGTCCCGGCATCACCGCAGCCCACTCCTGTGTGCCTTGCCCTTCCCTCCCCAACGTGTTCTTCCAGCTAGGCAAACAAATCCCGTAAGGAAGCTGTGTTTCTATATTAAGGTGATCCTGCTCTCAGCATTTCTTTGTTTCTGGGGAATCTTGAGCATACCAGGTTGCAGAGTACATGCAGAGCACCACAGTCCACGTCAGAAGAAAGGATAATCCCAAAGGAAAAGAGAGGGTGAGAGCGAGCGCGGTCTGTGTCTGCATTCATCCCTGAAATGATAGATTTCCCCTTCCTGGAAGCAGCCTGGGCATAAATAAAACCAGTAAAGGCTGTTGTGCCAGAACTCCCTTCACTGCCAGTGGTCCTGGAGATAACAAAAGACCTGGCAGTTCATCTTGCACGGCTCCTTGTAACCAGCAGGATTTTCCCTGCTGAATATTCACCAAGGTTGCTTTACCTAGTGCGCCTCTGAAAATCTCCAGGGATGGTGCCTTAGCAGGCACTCTCAGAACACATCTTTCCATACTTGAAATATTCCTAACACAGGGAAAGAAACAAAGAAACAAAGAAACAAACAAAACATAAAACAAAACCCCAAACCTCTGATACATAGCACAAAGAACCATCTCTGAGTAAGTTTAAACACAAAGAGCCATCTGTAGGCCAGAAAGGAGTAAAAGTGTTCAGCCCGTTACATTTTTTTGCCCTTTTAATAGTCCTTTAATGCATTTTTCATGCACAGTTTTGAGCTTATTGCGCTTTTCATGAACATCTCCTCCCAACTTCTACTATGACACGCTCCAGAAATTTGTGGACTGTGATGTGTCTTCTATGCCTCTTCTCCCCACCCTATGAAAGCTGCCTTTCACACGCCAGGTTCCCAAAACAGCTATCAATTTTGCTGTTTTTCTTTAATGATCACTCAAGAAAAATATCATAATGGGAGGACAGAAGGGTTGTGGTTGTCCATACGGCACAAGTACCCAGTCATTTGCTGAGTGAGGTATCACCCTCACATTGAGCTCCTCACGGCAAACTCCATGCATGTGTCGCACATGTTGTAGCATAACACCCCTGCCAAATCTATTTATTGCACATCTTTGACCACTTTACCTACCTCCATCCCACATGGCCATCTGTTCCGGGGCTACCTCCCCCTGTCCGATCTCCTGAGTACCTATGGAGGGCTGCCAGGGACATGGTTCCTTCTTTTCATGCCAGATTTGGAATTTAAGTTGCAAATTTACCCTAGCAAGAGTGCCAAGGGGAGATAGAGTCAATGCCAAGCCAGCTCCAGCTTTCCTGTCGGGCGCAGTTTCAATTCTGTCACAGTAGCTGAAAGAGGAATGGACTCCCATTAGAAAAAGGCCACGTCCAGGCCTGCAAGAGAAAGCAGCAGTTGTGCCCAGCCCAGGAATAACGTGAGTCGAAGATTTTAAAATCGTAGTATCTGTAGGCTCAGAGAAATTATACTTCTGTGACTTGCATGACCTGCTCAACACCCTGTACATTTGTCCTCATGGAAAATAATGCCCTGGGCTCCAGTGAGTGAAGGGCTTTTTGAAAGCAGTCCCAATAAAATGTGCTAAAACTATCTAGACCACTGCTGGAATTGTTTTTCCACAGGACTCACTTATAATATATACACGTGCATGTTAGCAAAATCTTTATACAACACCTTACCAATACACTTGGACAATACGTGCATGTGTTCAAGCAGGTATTTCCAAAGCCAAGTAGGGATTTACACACTATGGGTTTCCCTATAAAACAAGGAAAATACACCAGGTGTTTTTTTCTATAGTAAACCCCTTCGGGTTCACTTCTCCGAAGGCAACCTGTGCTCCACGAGCACTACAGCCGAGCGTGAGACATGGATGCCTTGGCTGTCACCTCCTGCTCTGTGTGCGCTGGGGTAACAGCCT
The DNA here is from genome assembly GCA_032273925.1 of Rhynchotus rufescens. Classification (NCBI taxonomy): domain Eukaryota; kingdom Metazoa; phylum Chordata; class Aves; order Tinamiformes; family Tinamidae; genus Rhynchotus; species Rhynchotus rufescens. Next base: position 35,892 of record JAVCKT010026298.1, on the reverse strand, counting down.
GGACTACAGGCCCATTTCCCTGCAATTTATGCTTGTCAGCATGGGCAGTATCACACAAAGCCTCTTGCCACCGCAGAATACCAGTGCACGGGGGACTCGCAGGTGCAGACAGCCCCCATGGCATTAACTCCGAGACAAGCCCGTGCCGCATCCGGAGAGGTCACACACGGGGTGATTCCCCTTCCAGCTGGGGCTGCTCGCGCCTCACACCCAGGCTGCTTTGAGGTTTTATGGGGAGCTTCAAAGTGAGTCGCTCCATGCACAAAGACTTACTTTACCTCTTGGCTAAGCTGCAAGTGTAGAGTGAGTGCTGATGACAACTGTCTGCGCTCAGCCTCGCACACCACGGAGGCACCAAGGTCTCTGATATTAGGCAGAAGTAATGCCCAGCGCAAGAGATAACAAAGAAGTAATTTCTATGAGCCCAAGAGACTGTTGTTCCTGGGCAAAGAGATCTTCTATGCATTCCCTCTCTTCTTCTGTTAACACATTGTCTACAATGAGACAGCGATTTCCCCAAGATTTATTTGCTATTTGAATTGTGCTTGAGATATACTTGTTTGCCAGAGAGTTATTCCTGAAGAAATTCTTGATCTGCTGCTCACTTACAAAGCCATGGCTATGGTTGCTGGAGAGCTGAAATTCTAGTATAGTTGTATAGTTTGTATAGTTTTTCTTGGGTCTGCAAGTCACCCAGTATTGTCCCTGCCACCCAAAAAGATAGACACTACTGTTAGAATCAGGTTTGCTCAGACATTCTCCAGTATTTGTTTTAATTTGGGTGTTTCCATAAACATTCCTCTAAGTTAAAATCAAACTCGAAATATTCCTGGAAAGAAAGTGGATGTGAACACAGTCAAAACTAAATCATTATTTTTTATTTGCAGCAAAACTGTAATGTCATTCACTGTGCTCTGGACACAGGGTTGTATCCAGCTGCAGAACGCATGCCTGCAGTATTTAAACAGCTAAAACTCCATGAAAGTTGTAAGAATTTCCTTGTCTGGGCAAAGCCAGCAAGCTTGTACTCTAACTTCACCACCCAGGTGGCTTTTCACTTGGACGGGTGATAATTGTATCCCAAGGCTACTGAAAATAACCAATTTATAATTAAAAAGCTGCTGTTCTTAATGCACATAGAAAAGTCTACCACTCACTTTAAAGGTTTACAAGTACTCAACCCCCATTCTCTTGCTATTGGTTAGCATTTTATTTCTTTGACAGTTGGCACCAGGCCAAGGCTCAGCTTTTAGGATGCAAAGAGCAATTGCTGGTTCCCCTGGACTTCATGGGAGATGCGGCTGAGTATCTCTGAAAAAGAGTTCCTTTTGTGAGAAACAAACAAACAAACAAACAAACAACCTCCCCTTAATTTCAATGATTTCTTTTGTCCTACTGCATCCATCCATCTTCCACTCTCCAACGTAGGGCGGGCGCTGTGGGAGGGAAAGCGCCTCTTCTCCCAGCATCTTGATCAAAAGCGTTTTTCCCTTCAGGTCCTTTGCAGCCCCCGTGCGTGCGTCTCAGCCCATTTGTGAACCGGCCTCGCAGCGCGTTTGAAGCCGAGCGCGAGAACCTGCTCTTGGTATGTGATCAGTGTCTCGTCCCATTTATTACACCGGTCATTAAAGTGCTGTAAGATACAGTTTTAATTAGGGTTGTGCTGAACCAGCAGCTGAGTTCTTGACATTGAGATGAGATTAAATTTCAAAAGGAAGGCAGAGACCTGCGGCCCTTCTCCAGCAGTGCTCCTGCTGGCTAACGTAGCCCTGCTGGGCTTGCAGGAGGACAGGGCCAACCCTTGGGTTGGTTCATGCCTGCAGACCGGCTCCGATTGCCTGCAGGCAGCTGGGAGCAGCCCAGCGTGCCCCTGCCCGCAACTGGGCATGCACGTGCTCTTTGCCTTAATCTATAGAATGTATAGGCGGGATGTAAGCAAGGAAAGCTTCCACGGAGAGCTGGTGGGGCAGCCACCAGGCTGCACGGCGCTGTGGATGGGTTGGTGGCTTGGTGTGCAGCCAGGCAGTATGTGCAGATAGCAGCTACACATGGCCTATATGAATGGTAACCTTGGAATGCCCTTCCTGCATTATCCTTGCAGCAATTTACTCATAGGAAGGCTTTCTCTGACACAAATGTGCACCCTGCAATGCCAGGCAAACAGCCTGGGTTTGTCAGCTCCATGTCCTGCAACAAGATCCTAAAGACCCTGATCCTGGGCATTTTAGTATGAGCTGAGCTTTAGTTCTATTACAGATGGTGGAGTAATATTTTGTCATATCAAAACAGAGACTGAATCCCTGAGGATGCTAGGTGGGTGCCTAAACAGTATGAAGATACAGTCTGGACAAGCTAAACCCACCAGGTCCTGTCCTTGCGTGCACTCTTTCTCTCTATAGAAAAGCTGTACCAAAATGTCACTTACTATTTTTTATGCAGTCCTTAGCCTAGTTACGTTTGTTATTCTTTGAGAGGAACCACAGAGCTCCCCTTGTTTTGGCATGATCGGGGTTTGAGGGACACAGCTTTAGTGAGCTTCTCTGAATAGGCAACACGAGTTCCCAAAGAGACGCAGAGATCAATTAAATCCCCAACAAAAGCCCTGTCAGTGGCAAAGCTTATACAAAAAAATTGTGCCAAATCTCATCACCTTTCACACCCTGCCCCCCCTCCAAGTAACAGCCACAAGCTGGCAAATCATACGGGAAGCTGTGCAGGAAGAAAAAACGCCGTTCAGGTGGTGGTGCAGATGGTGTCAGTTGTGAGGGAGACGTGCAAGGGCCGCGCGGAGCCCGGGGCGCCGCGAGCCGGGAAGGACGCGGCCCGTGAAGGACGAGGCCCGTGAAGGACGAGGCCGCCCGCTGTGGGCACCACCAGCGCCAGGTGCCTGGGGCTGTGGGGGGCACTGCACAGCCCGCCAGGGAGGCTCGGTGCAAAACCTTGCTTTAAAAAGCTGTGTTTTTTTGTCTCCTCACCTGTCACCGCAGCTTGTCCTCGTTGGCTTCCTCTCCCCCGAGGGGACGCTCTTAGTTATCAGCATCTTTGTCCTTCCTGAGCTGCAAAATTGCCCACAGGTGAGGGCTGGCAGAGAGCTCCCATCTGCTCTCAGGAGCCAGGCAGGACACCAGGCTGGATTTGGAAGCGTTGCAAATGCTCCTTCCTTTCTCTCCTCTCCCTTGAAATACAGCGTTTCCCCACTAACATCCAAACTGCAGAATGGAGTCTCTTCTGCACAGGCCTGTGAGGAGAAACAGGCAGAAGGAGTCTCACATCAGCTGGACTTACGGTCTTCTGCTTCCAAGCAGAAACATGATAAATACAAAGAGTCAACACGGTGCTGTCATTAGGGTGGAGGAGAAGACCTGTCACTTCACTGAGGCTGGTTTTCAGAGGGGAGGTGACTATGACTATGTTTTGTCTCCTTCAGTGTAGCAGAGCCTGTTGTAGTTGGCTCCATAATGCCGGAACTGGATCAATAACTCGTGACCGAGCTCATGGCTAATGTGCTGCTGAGGATCTCTCTGCACAGGCTTTGCGGAGGGACTTGCTCTGATGAAACACAAGAGGCTGTTGAGTAATGCCACGGTTCAAGTTTTGCAGCCTTCCTACTCTCACACTGCTTCCCAGAAAGATTTAATCTTTTTCTTTCCGGAGGTTTTGGTCCAGACTGATGTAATGTCAAGACCCAATAAATCTAATCACTTCATCCACTTCAGTTGCATAGACTCCTTGGTTTCACAGTGGATTAAAAAAGTCGGACTTAACACAACAAAGTCTACTCTTGTAGTAGGCACCATCAAAGTTATTCAGCTTGTACTAGAAGTGAATCTGGTGTGTGGTATTTCTCATACATCCCTCCCATTACACCTTTCAGTACCTCCTTAGCAAAGTGTTGCCTTCAGCTGGTACCAAGGGGCAGTTTTATTTGAAAACACACATTGGTCCCACTTATAAAACTGAGAGGGGAAAGGGAGCCCTTGGGAGGCAGCTCTTGTCTAACTCACCTGTCACACATGGTCACAACAGGAGATAGATTCACGATAGTCGAGAACCCACCCAGATTTCCTAACCCAAATTTGGCCTTTGGCTTCACATCAGCACTTCACAGGGAAGATTTATATTGGCAAAAAAAAATGATAGAAAGAGAAAAAGTGGACCCTCACCTGCAGAAAAAGGCAATGATGGGAAAAACAAAATCAGCAACATGGCCCAAATCAAGAGCTATCCCATCGGCATGTTATTTTGGGCCAGCTATCTAGTGAGAACTTCGAAATGTCCCAAGGGAACCTGCAGTCCTGGCGTCCTTGGGGGTTCCCACTGCACTGCTCTCACAGGTAGGCACCTCATTGTGCACTGGCACACAGGCTGTGGCACACACAAGATGTTCTGGTACTAGCAAAATACCAGTAATGGTTTGGTACAGCCGCTAAGAATTAGCTCATTGCCTTTTTTTTTTTCCTGATTTTTATACATGTTTCTAATTTGACAGTTTATGAATATAAGTTTATGAAGAAATAGTGATATAATACATCCTCCGCTTCTATACTCTGTGTTTTTCCAGAGTCAAGCCTTTCAGTGCTCAGCAGGTTTCCTGTATTTTCTACTGGAGCATCACAAATCTTGCAAATACTAACTGGATGCCTCTAGGGACAAGCCAAAGATCTCCTGGTTTTGGGGCAAATGCAGCTCCCCAGAGCGATGCAGCAGATTATTATTTTTTTACTTGAGGGAGGGACTTCTGGTTTATTCTTGTAGAATGGAATGAAATAAAAAACGTCAAGTGATTCTATATCAAGTTAGGAAAAAAAAAAATGATATTCATTTTGACCCAGATGTTAGGCTTAGGTAAGAGGATTTTTTTTTATTCTACCTTTACTTTTACTGGTGAAAAAAATCCTGTCGCCTGTGAAAGTCTCCAATTACCTCTCCTTTTCAATGAAAATTGTATCTTTATCATCTGCTGTAATGAAAAAGGCCTGCACGCTTTTTAAATTTGTAACCAGGAGGCAGTTCCATAGAAGCTCCTACTTTCTGCATATATATATAGATTATCTATACGAACAGTTGCATGAAATAAGAAAAAACAAGAAGTATTAAGATTAAAAAAAAAAAAAGTGCAATGGATTATTAAAAAAGACAAATAAAGCACAAAGCTAGTTTTACTAAAATGTCAATGGTAGTTTAGCTGCAGACTTCCGACCTGCTCTGCCATCCCTGTGCAGGCAGCGGCAGGCGCCAACAGTACTGCAGAGACAAGAAAATGCAGAAATCTTGAAATTCACTTGTTGGGTTGCTTGAAAATATTCAAAAGGAAAAAAAAAAGTTAAAAAAAAAAAGGAAGTATTCCCTTGGCTAGTGAATTCTTGTAAAAAAAGGAAGCATTCACTGAGCTAGTGAATTCTTGTAGACGATTCTCAGTTAGACTTGCTCCTCTTCCAGTCCCCTCCATGGCTTGCTCGCTCCCGTGTCTCTGCAGAGTTTGGTTAACTCATTTCATAGTCACTCATGACTGAGCAATGATACGGAAAAATGCAGTATGTAATGGAAACTGTGACCTGTCAACTTATGTCTGTTGGTGCCAAGGAGGCGTCTAATTATAGCTCAACATGTAAATACTTCTGGAAGATGATTGTACTTATTTGGACTAGTGCAATATTAATTAAATACCTTGATCATTTCTGAGATAGACTTCAGAATGGAGAGGGAGAGGTTGTCAAGGGAATTAACCTTTTTGCTGCTAAGAATAAGGTTGCCTTTTCTGGAAACTTTGGCAGAAGGCTAACTGCAAGTTTTAATGCCTCTTTCCCCTCTCCTCCTGCCTTTGGCATGTGACCATGATGCCTCCCATCATCATCCTCCTTCCCTTGGTCTCTGTCTCCATGCTGGTACCCAGGGTCGCAGCTCACCTGCCTCCCTGAGCCCAACAGGGAGGGATGGAGGAGGCCTCCTGGCCTTGCTGCTGCAGCCTCCTCCAACTCCACGGCCCCACTTATAAAACAGCAACATTACCTTATAAAATCTAAAATATATATATATATAAAATATAGGAGTAAAAATAAACTTACCTCAATCCTAGCTGACACAGAAGCCAGGGCATGAAGAGGGCTCATGTTTACAGCATCGCATAGTCGTGGTGGGAACAGACGTCTGGGCTGCAGCTGAAAGAGGTGCGTGGGGGACTGGGAAGTTAACACAGAAAATTGTAAAATAGAGTGGCTGGAACCATCTCTCTAAGAGACTCCCAACAACTTCTGTGGGTTTGGAAACAGCAGGACAAGATGTCACTGTCTGGCTGGCTTGTCCCAAGGAGGAAACACGTAGGGATGATGTCTCAAGCGAGAGCCAAAGACTAGCACGGGAGGCGCAGCGAAACCGAGGACGTGCATTGGCTTTTTCCGCTCGTGCCAGACACAAAGCTGAGCTCGGGCTCAGGTGCCGGCTCTCTAGGGCTGATGAGCGAGTCGCAGGGCTCCTGGGTTTGCAAGGAGCCTGGGGCTGCCCTTCAAGCAAGGCCGAGCCAGGCTGGGGCCGGCATCGGGCAAGGTCCCGCTGGGCAGCGCCGACACGCAGCCGGGAGCCGGCTTCCAACAAGCCTCAGGCCACTTTGCAACGGCCCTGGCCTTACTGCTGCAACAAAACTGCCGGGGGAGGTGGGCTCTCGAGGGCAGCAACGTCTGCAGGCAGCTCTGGGGCCAGTTTGCTTCAGCAAGGTAAGTGCTAAGCCCTGCATTTCAAGGGAGCCAAAGCCTTGCACTGAGCGACGCCTCTGCCCTGGTGCGTGGCCGCCGTGGGAGCCTGGGGACAGTCACCTGCTTCCACGGATTCAGCATCAACGGAGTATCCTGCTCCTGTGCCACACTTGTACCCTTCAGGAGCCTCAGCTCCTTTCTCCCCCGATGGCCTGGAAGGACAGTCGGCTTTGGACACACTGCAGAAGAGGTGGCACAGAGGGGAGAGGAGCCCTGTGCCTTGCCCGGATTTGGAGCCCGGTGCCGTATCCCGCTGGCTTACACAGCTACGAGGAGGCGGCGGGGGCCAGGACCAGCTCTCCTGTGGGCACCAGCACAGCCCAGGGCCCCCGAGCTCAGAGCCCGGCTGCCTTCCCGCCGCGGTCCCTAGCCCTGCAGGGCTCAGAGTATGACCTCAAGCAGAGACGTACGAGACCGTTGTGGGTTCAGACTGGTGCTGCTGTGCTCTCGATGGCTCTCCACAGGTGCACAGCACAGTCTGGAGCTGTGCGGGAAGGACGAGTGCTATTTCTGCCCCAGCAGTGCAGGAACATTGAATCAACATCATGAGAGTGGTGAGGGGCAATCAAGATATCAGGACAGCTCACAGAAGAGGAGAGCAAGGAGCCTGGGGTGCTGCAGCCATGGGACACACATGCTCATCCCTTCCTTCTGCAGCCCATGGGACTATCTAAGCGCTGGACCACCAGCTCTTTTATTTGCCCCTCGCAAAAGCGATGCTGTCCTGGGGAGCTCTCCCTCGCGGGGCAGTGCCAAGGCCGGCGGGTTCTCCAGCAGTGCCGGGAGCCTCCGAGGGCTGCAGGCTGTGGGGATACTGCAGACTCACCCTGGCAGGAGCAGCCCCAGAGCTGGGGACAAGGCTGGGAGATCACAGAGCCTCTCCCAGGCTGTGCCGGCTTCACAGGTGCCCACAGACAAAAGCACAAACACTCTGCAGTATTTCCCCAAATTGCAAGCCCCGCTCCTGCAGTTTCTGTCTTTTCCTGACAGATACAGCATTCATGAGCCTCCCTCAAATGCTCTGCTGGCGTGTGGGGATGTTTGATGTCCTGTACACAAGGGATGGCAGCACGCAGCACAGGAAGGCAGGGCTGGCCAGAGACAAAAGCCCCGGATCAGCAGGATGTGAAGAAAAACCGAAATGGCCAGACACAAGCTCAGAGATGCTCTGCTAATCCTGCATGTCTGAAATGGTGGGGTCGAAGGGAAGGCAGCCTTTTTCTGCATGCTTCTTTTTCAAGGGGCAGTAAGCTCAGTTTATCTGATGGACTTGAAGCTGAAAGGTGTGATGTGGCTTCTCCCAGCGTTCGGAGGGGTTATGGCTCTGCAGAGAGGCAAATGAAACTGGGGCTGATCAAAGCTGCCATTTCTCATGCTAACTTGCCGCCTCAGAGGCATTGGCTGCCCTTCATTCCCACTGCCTCATTGCTAATCACAGCCGGCAGCTTCCCGAACCCTCTCCTAAAGATCGGCCACATGGATTTTTTTTTTCTTTTTTTCTTTCCAATTGCATTTCCGCAGACGATAAGAAAGTTGCAGCATAAATTAAGCCAAGGAGCCTGGAGAGGCCAGCTCCAAAATAATGCCGATGGATTCCTGAGTGAGAGGGGAAGAAAGAGCAGAGCTAAGTGCCTGCCTGGCTGCGGGCTTCTCCCTCGCCAGGCTGGTACCAATTAGCCGGAGCGGCACGGAGAGGGCGGCCAGGAAAGCACCTCTGTGCACACATGCTAATTTGCTCGCAGATTGTGGAGCGCAATTAATAACCAGCCCCCCTCCCTGCTCTCCATTCCCCACATTCCTGGAAACAAAGAGCTGATGCTCAAACCTCCAGCGCACAAAGCCCGGGAAGGGCACGCGCGCGGCCGGAGCGAGCGGGATCTGGGGGGGATTTGTACCCGTCACCTGGCCCTTGCGCTCAGGATCACAAATCTAAGTCCTTGTTCTGCCATTTAAAACTTTGCGCTGCCAGGATAAAACGAGTAGAGAGGGCAATAGACTTTTAAAGCCAGGAGAAAGCCATGCATAGGGCTTACATTTAAAGCCAGGAGAAACGAGCCTTACAGAGAGTCCTCAAGTCAGTGCAGAGTGGGAGGAGGGCAAGGAAAAAAAAATCCATCTTCCTAATAAAATGCTGGATTTAGCTGTGATGGATGGATGGAGAGGCAGGTTCCTATTTTTCTGCTCCCTCCCTGCTCTTTCCCCTTTGTTATCTTAAATATTGGGGTTTTCTTAAAGGACAAGAGAAAGTAGAAATTAAATGCTCACTCTCAAAATGAAGCTGACATGAGCCTCTGGCTTTGAGGATGGATTAGTTTTGAAGGCATACGATGCACAAAATGAGGCCGGCGAGGGCTGGCAAGGGAATTCCCAGTAGGGACAGGTTCCTTTAAAAGACAGATTAAACAGGGAGGAAATGCACAGCATATGAATATGAATTGATGCTGGGCCTAGCCTGGTCTCGCTTCGTTTGATAAAGCACAGTTCCTTATTGCATGTCAATTATTTACATTATTTAAATACGTATCATCAGATGAACATGTCAGCCCGGCAGCAGCTGCACAGGTCCACGCACAGCCACCCGCGCGGTGCCTGAGCACGCGGACTGCACCACCAGGAAAGGACGGATGCACGCGGGAGCCGTCGGGCAGGCCGCGAGTGCCAGGACACAAGCGACAAGCCCCCCTCGGCCTGCTCCCCGGCACATTCCTGGCGCTGCCCGTCCATCCAGGCCGGGTCTCCTCGGGATGATTCGGGATGATTTGGGTTCAGGTGGTGCGGGAGCGTCAGCAGCCGGCGGGAGCCTCGCGCCTCGCCGCTGAGCGCGCTAATCTCCGCTCCCTGGCACTGCCTGGCTGCCAGACAGTTATTATTCTTCCTTTCATCTACACAAGCTCACAGCAAAGGAAACGCAGGAGAGCTACATCTAAATTGGATAAAATCCCTGCGCCCAGCGATTCGCCAAAGTTAGTGCTATTAGTGAAGATGTTAGCTGCCGATATCACGCTGTTCTAGCCTCTACAATCATATAAAAACCTGCTCTGAATTCTCCTGGAACAAAATTGTTTTTCTTACGTGAGTCCCATTCCTACTTGGAGTTTCTGTCCTTGGTTTTTCTCCAGGTATAAGCAGCTTTACGTACGATACTGACCTTACAGCAAGTGCTGCATCTGAATTCTGTTATTTGCTCCCAGCTCATTAGGAGTCAGACTAAATCTGTTTTTATGAATACCTTGTCCTGGCTCTCCTCAAAACATGGGCCCAGATTTTGCAGCTTGAATTACGCATTCTCTGGATATGGATAAAGCAAAGTCAAACTTTGCAGGAGCTGGTTGTGCAGTGAGGAGGGCAGGCAGCAACGTGCACTGGAAGCCTCTCTCAGAAGTCCTGCTCTCAAACACAGATCAGCTCTGGAATCACTGATGGTGAGGGTACCGGCCACCTATGGATGTTTCTGCAGCTGGGAGCGTTTGTGAAGGCACAAGAGAAAACTGGTTCCAACTCAGCTTGACATTGTGTCTTTCCTCTGCTCTCATCTCCTCTGAGAAGGTCCAGAACAAGAGATGTTAACTGGTTTAGCGCTAGAAAACAGTTCCTAAAAACACAGGTAGGCCTGAGTATGAGAGAGAATCTCCGGACGTATTACTTTTCCATTAACAACTCTTCATTGGGGAAAGAAAGCTCTGATCACTCTGATCTCCTTCCCTCTTTGGGGAGGTGAACAGTGAAAAATGAACCAGGCATTTCTCTTAGCATAAAATCTGACAGGTCTGACTTTTGGCAGGTGTAAAACAGCAGAGCAGACTCAATGGCAGTGCCCCAACATAAACTAGCCAAGAACCTTAATGGAAGAACCAACCAAGGCAATGACATGTCCCCTCCCCTGCTCTTGGCCTGGTGCTGCCCCCCAGAATATTTCCAAAAGCCATTCTTAATCTTTCAATGATAATATGAAGGATGATGTTCCAGGAGCAGCAGGAGAAATGGGCTGTTGTTTTCTCCAGCTTTGGGTTACCTAGAGGGATTCTCCAGTGTCTTTAAAGTGCCGAGTGCAAATTTCCATGCAGCTGGGCCATTCATAGACTCTCTCTCACTTTCATTCTGTGGTGTTTAACATGCTGTAGCATCAAGCTCTGTCCTGTCCTTCAGAAGGTACCAACAACATGTTCTCCACTCCTTTTCTGCATGCTGATCTGCATGTTTTCACTGAGTGTATTATATATATATATGTATAAATAAAATCACACTCTACTAATGACCTGGTTTTATCCTACTTGGCTGAAATGACTCAGGGGTGTAGGAAGCTGGAGTCAGGTGAAGCATGACTGCACTAGCGTTCTCGCCTTCAGAAGCTGGGCTAAAAACAAATAGAAAACAAAACAGAAGTTGTTGATATTGTAGGCATAAGCCAAGCAGATGGCCATAAACACCCCTCATCATCACATTCTCTTCGAGAGATGGGGACCGTTCACTTCATTCTGCCCTGCTAGAGCAACCTTAAAATGATGGGGGAAGGCAGGTCCCTGGACTGCTGGGGAGACTGCTTGAACCACACTTTCAAAGCACTACAGTGTAGTGCTTATATCTGATGCAACTCGCATATACACACTATGGGCCGTATCATCTCACATACAGTCGCCCTCTCCCTGCAGTCAGCTCATCTTCCCTCGCTGTCCGTATCATGAAGCCCATTTTCCAGCCTCTTAGCCTTCCTCCTGCTCTCCTGTCCACTCCCGTCCTCACTCCCAATCCCTCACTCCCATCCCGAACCTTGGCTTCTCTTCCCACCAAGAACCTGGTGCCCCTGAGGCCTGTCTCCATTTCTTTGTTCTTCCAGCCACCCACCGCTCCCACCAGTGCCAAAAGGAAGATCTGTGAGAAGGAGGATGTTTAACTGGTTAAACCAGAGAGGAGGAGGGAGACTTCCAGCCACAGCCATCACCCACCCAAGCCACCCAGCCACCTGCCACCTCCCAAGCAAACTGGCAGGAAAATTGGTTGCCAGAGGAGCTCGCTGGAAGCTGAAGCTGCTGATGAGCCCAAGATCCGGATCACAGGTGGCATCTGGGAACAGAAGGCCTTGGCAAGGACTGAGCACTCCAGCTAGCCCCGTATGAGGCCGCAGTCCCCTCCACGCCAGCGCAGCGCAGCCCGGCAGGCCACCACGCTCCCCCAAAGGCACCGCAGCCCACGGCGTCTGTGCCAGCCTGAGGAAAGAGGTGCAAACAGGAGGCAGGAGGAGCTGGCAGAGGAAGGAAGCTGTGCCAAGGCAGCCACAGACAGATCTGAAGAACAGATAGGAGGCTGGACTACTAAAAAACACCCTAATTCCAACCACAGCCAAGATGTAGAGTCCTGGCAGAACTTACTGGGTGACATTTTTCTGATAAATAACAGCAGCACCAGCATTTATGCTTTATAGTCTATGCAGATTACTGGCAGATTAGACAGGCAGCCTGTAAGCATCTCTAAATCTCCATCTCTGTTAACATACCCGTCTCTGTGCCTGTGTTCAGAAGCTGCAGGCAGCTGCTAGGTGCCCATGTGCTGTGCAGACATCTGCCCGTGGCCGCTGCCCTTGGCCCAGGGATGTCAGCTCTCATTCATAGACAGTTGCCTGACCCTGCCTGGCGGGTGCAGGGAAAGGGGCTGGGAAAGGTCACAAGCATGGAAAGATACCTGCAGAGCATGGCCAACACCTGAAGCACATGGACCCCTTCAGGCCCATCCTGAGGGGAATCCCAACTGCCCAAGATGGTAACGCTCCGGGCTCCAATTGCTCCCCTGGGTGGCACAGATGGCATGATTGCAGGTGGTGGCACAAGAAGGTGGCCTTGAGGGGCACTTCCACGCAGAGGATGATCCTCCTCACATGGCCTTGCATACCTCGCTGTGGGGATCAGCTTTGCTGGAGCCCCAGGAACTCGTACCAGGGTGGCCTGGCACCTCCATGAGGAGTGACTCGTGGGGCAGCCAGCACTAAGCAAAGCTGGTCTGAGACAGGAAGACCCGGCCCCTTCTCGTTCCTCCCTGCCTAAGCTCCCCAGGGGCATGAGCAGAAATTCTCTGCCAAAGAACAAAATTCAGCATCTACTTTTCCCCTCACCAGTCTGAGCTTCCCTCAGCTCAGAGCAGCTTGATCTCCTCTGTGGTCTTTTTTTCCTTCCATCTCACTTTTAAAAGCCCTCATTAGTCTCCCACTGCTTGGGGAGGCTGCTGGCCAGGCTGGCAGGGCCTCAGAGCACTTTTTTCATGCACTCCAGGGGCGGGAGAATAAGATGCTCAGCGAGACCGGACTGCACACATGTTGGGAAGGGGATTTGCTGGGCAGACAACCTTCCTCCCTTCTGGCCAGGTATCCTCCGGGACCTGACACTGCTGGGGCTGGCTCCCAAAGCTGTGCCAGATGCAGCCCAGCAGCTCAGCCCACACTTCAGACTATCAAAAGCGTTAGGAATTAAATAAACTGTCACAAAGAAACCCAGCATTTAAGCAAATAATTCTCTCGGAATAACAGGCAGGCTTTTCCACACGAAGCAAAGCTGACACCTGACTCTTCGCCTGGCTTCTCCCAGGAGAACGCTTTAATGAGGCCCACAGCTGTAATCTCGCACAGAGAACATTAACAATGCTAATTACCTAAAGTTTAGTCCATGAATACTCAACCGACCATACCTTGGAGATGAGTTGTTGTTTTGGCCCAAACGAAGCACCAGTGCCCTGCAAAGTGAGGCAGGGCTCGCGCAAGCACCAGCCACGGGCACTAAGCACACAGGCCTGGCGAGGGACGCGCCGGGCAGAGCTGTTGAGTACAAGAGGCGCCTGGACAGAAGGCTGGCCTGAAACTGCAGAGAGAACTTGTCTTGCAGCGGCCAAACCCTGAGAAAATGCAAGCTCGAGCTCACCGCCGAGGCGTCCCGCGTGCTGGGATTGCTGCGCGGAACCCACCGGCTTTGCCTCCTCTGCCGGGCTGGCTTGCCCAGGCACCCACCGCCTGCAGTGGGAAAAATGAAGAGCCGGGCTGCGGGACTCAGCGCTCGCCTCTGCCTTCACCCCACGGCCCCGCGCCGTGAGGCCGTCGTGCAGCAGGAGCAGCCTCGGGGCTGCCCAGGTGTCCCTCCAAGGGAGAGGTGCATTTTGAGCAGGCTGCCTTAGCGAGCTCTCATTGAGCACAAAAACCTCACATCGCCGGCAATAGCCCTTTAGCAAAACTATGTGCTGAGGGGGGCCTTTTAATTATTTTTTTTTTTTGTTCCCGGAGGACTACAGAATGCTCCTCGGAAGCATGGAGCGGGAATGCCAATTAGGTGGCCTCCAGCCCCTGTAGACAAGGTCCGGTCACATCACCTTGCGTCACACGCTGAACCCTGCCCTCCATTTTCTCCCCAAGTCTGCGCTTCGCCGCCGTGAAATATTTATTAAAGGGAGCTGCCATCGCCACGGCCAGCGCTCGGCCTCCCGTCTCCTCGCCAAGGTCGGGCAGCCGGGGAGGTGGTTTGGCTCTCGGGAGCTGCTCTTCAGGACTGACAGCCCTTCCTTCCTGCCTGTCAGCACCAGGCAGGCTGCCTGCAGTTCCTGCCGATCCCCCTTTCCCCGCGAAGAAAGTGGTCATTTAAAAAACATAATTAAAACAGAGACCGCCAAACAGTGAGTTAGTGTGGGATCAAAACAGCCATTTGCACCAGGCCCTTTTGGGAGCACATGATAAAAAAAAAACAAACCCGTTCAATCAATTTGTACTGTTGCAAAAGGCTTCCTTCAATCGTGGGCATCACCATCCCCGCTCCCTGCGACACTCCTGTGCTCAAGGATGAGCTATTAGATCCTCAGAAGGGTGGGAGCGTTGCCGCTTGCTTTGGTGGTGCTGGGCTTGCACCCCCAGTTATAGCCGTGGCTGTTGGGTTTGCCCTTGATCTTCCATGCAATTTGGGGCCAGAGGAAAACCCAAACCTCCTCCACACACTGTTGGATAACATTTTAGCAACGCTGCAAAACTAAGTAAGCAGGCAGAGCGTAGCTTAACCAAGGAGGAGTCTAGTTAAAGCATCAAAGGGATTTTCCCCCTATAGAGGTGGTCCATGTGATGTTTTTGTTTGCCTTTCCCAGCTCTCTCTCACGCTTCTGGATGGGTTTTGGGGTGGTGACCGTGTGTGAGGTGACAGTGCAGGGGAGAGCAGGGCTGGGGAGGAGGCCAGCACTGCGGTGTCTATCCAGCACAGCATAGATGCAACATAAATTTATGCAGAGGCCTAATAACACTTTCTGTTTCCTCCTCTCTTTATCTTCTCCTAATAATTTCTAACATTTTACTTGCCTTTTTGACACCTGCTCAGCCTTGACCTGTCATTTCCTCAGAATTAGCAACAATGATGTTGAGCTCATTTTCCTGCGCAGTGATAGCTAATTTAGAGCCCCTTATTATTCATGTATAATTAGGATTCTTTTTTTTTCCCCTAGAAGCATTACTTTCCATTTATTGACAGTAGATTTCATCTGTCCTTTTACTACCCAGTCACTTATTATCATGAGAAACTTCTGTAGCTCTTCACAGTCAACTTGTGTTTTGACTACCCAGAACAATTTTTCAATCTCAGTAAACTTTTCATCTCACTTTTTGTCCTCTTTCCTAAAGCATTTGTAAATAGGTTTGAAAGCATAGGTCCAACTTAGATGTCTGGGTAATCTTCCTCTTCTATGAAAACATAACATTTATTTACACCTGTAGATTACACAACTCTAACTACTCTATATCTTTTACTGGAACTACCACCTTTGCAATCACACTACTAATCAATGCAGTTGTGATGGATAAAATTTTACATATATATTTATATTTAATTTTACATATACATATTTACATATATATTGCCAAACTCATAGGAAACCAGGTAACTTGCTCGTGTGGCTAATTGCTCCTGCATGGAGCGCCTGAATATGGGCAGCAGGGAAGCTAGTGATGCTTTAGTGTTCTTCCCCTGCTCAACTTCAGTTACTCACTCAGGATTATGAGAACCTGGCGAGGCCGAGCAGCTATTGGAAAGACAACAACTGCTAGAAACCCAGACTTCTGCTTTCTACTTTGAGCTGTGCATGCCATGCAGAGCTACAAAACAGTGCTTGGAATAATTTAAAGCAAAATCCGTTACATTCCTTCAAAATTACCCATGCTTGGTTTAATAGAGGCTGGCCTAATTGCGTGCTGTCTGAGCGCTTTTGTTCCTCTCTGGAGTGGCTGTGGTCTGTGCCACGGAGGTGAAGGCTGCTCTGCTGTATGGCAAATTTGACATTGAAGGGCTCTTTGTAGCAGCAAGACTGCCACTCTCTGCCATTGTCCCCTTGATTTAGCAGCGCCAGCAAGAGAGACAGCTCTAAGGGTTGTTTTCACATTGCGGGCATCTGGCTACTGAGAAGTGGGCTGAGATCACCAAATCACAAGCTGCGTCAGAGATATCTGCTTAGGCACCCTGATCCCACAGTGATGTGATCCAGAGAAGCGTTTGGATATGCACATTCCATACACGGGCCCCTGAAAGGAAAACCATTTCTGGGAAGGTGGCAAGGACCACCACTTGTCTGCATCTCTGTACATGCAGTTTTCTAATGACATTCTCCCATTACCCAAATCCAGAAACTTCCAGTACTACTGAAATAATTCCTGAAGGTGGAAGATTTTCCTCCACTTTTTCATTGATAGATTCCCAAGGGCGGTCCAAAGGTTTTTTTGTGATTAAAAATAAAGGAACTCTAACACAGAGCTAGATTCAGTCATTAACAACTGCTCACTCACCACTTCTGCTATAGCATCTCATGTCTGCAGGAATCACCACAGAGCAGTGGCCCAGCATTCCCACAAACACTTGGATTTTTCCAGCCTAAGCTTCAGTCCCAAGGAAAGCTTGAGTTGCTTTTCTTGGAGTAGAGGTTACTGACATCTTCTGTTTGCAGAATAAACTTCAACACCCAGAGCCCTGCGAGAGACTTCAGCCATATATTTTTGTTAGTACCAAAGCAAACTCCCAGAGAGAGCTCTTACATCTCTTTCCACACAGATGTTTAGACAGACAATAAAGGATACAGGCACATTTTCCCTTGTATTTTTAATTGAAGTGCTTTAATATATATAAAAAAAGTACATACAAGTTCTAAACTCCTGTTTTCTGTAATCATTTACGCTTTTTTTTTTTCCTAAGTTGCAACAGAATATCAGCTACGCATGTAGTCAACACTGCTAACAAACTACAGTACAAGTTACTAATAACAGTACAAGATGCTTGGAATACATTCTTGCAAATGTGTATGAATACCAAAGAAATCCTGCAAAGGTGAGAGGTTTCAGCACGCGTGCTCCTCTCCTTTCAGGCCCTTGTAGGATTTCACTCACGGTTTTCCTAACCACCGAAACGCAGAAGGCCTGATCCTTGGCTGGTGCAAACTGTGGTTTCTCCATTAGCTTCCGTGGAGCAACATCAGTTTTCATGAGCAGACGATGTGATTTACTCTGTGTTTAGATACCTTCAAACTGGAGAGAAACATAATGCACATTTCCATTCTTGACAAACTGATGGGCCCTGTTGGTCCATGCTGGCTTCTAGCTTCAAACAACATACTTTTTTTCTGAGGGTTTCAAAACCAATCTGATTCTTCTAGAAAAATCAGATCAGGACTAAGAAATAGTTGGAAGCACCCTGGATTTTCACACAGCTCAATTTAAAGCCAAATTTTGATTTGTAAGAGCCCACTGTACAAGGTCTCCTCCCCGACAAAAGGCTGTCAAAGATATCAAGCACTTAAGAAAACTGGGTGTGAGATAAAGGAGCAAAGGTCGTCCACACAAGTCATATCAAAACAAAACTCTACATACACACATTGTAACGATACAGTCACTTCAGAGTTCAAAAAGAAAGGCTCACACTTTACAGAGGAAGGTGGAGAAAAGTAACACAAGAGTTGTCCATACAACTATGCACTGGTTCCCAAACATGTAGTCTTAGTCCGTGGCCACCAGAAGAAAATGAATAACAAGCAGCATAGTGTAAACTCCAATTAGGGCTCACGTCAGGTAGCAACAGGCAACTTGGAGGTATTGTACACAGCTGAAAAGGAAAGGAATCGAAAGTACTGACAGATATTTTTCCCCTGTTCGTGAATGTTTACATGATTGGATACACCATGACAAGGACAGAAATCCGAAGCATCGAGTCCCCAGGCTCAGTGACATCTCTCTACAGCCCTGCAAGCTCATCTACATGGCAGCCTCTGGATCAGTTATGGAAGGGTTTTTATTTCTCTGAAGTGAGATCTGGGGTATTTTGCCTGAATCTTTATTTTTTTTTCCAGGCTCTCAGTCATTCTGTGTGGCATTCTGCACCCACCTTGAGACTTACAGAACTGGTTTCATCTGAGGCTGCAGGATTTTTCTCCTGGTGCAACATCTCTTTATCTCTGTTGTCCTGAAGACTAGAATTTCAATGGCACTGTCTGTTACCAACAGCCTGGAACAAGTCCCACCTATTCGCTGGCTGATATTAGGTTATTTGGGTGGGAAGTTATTGCAGTTGGCAAACTCACATTAAGGCTGGGCTTTTCACATCATCAGCACATTATGAAATGTCCAAACACCAATGGCTCCATTTTGGAATAAAACTGCAACATTCAAGTTCTCTTCTGCTGCAAAGAGGATAAAAATCTCCTTAGGGGATACAGAGTTTGACATATTGTAGAAAACATGATGGTTGTTAAGAGTAAGGAACTTTCAGCTGTATTTTCTGTTCCTGATTTTCTATTGATAATACATTTTAGGGATTCCTAGTTTTCTCCAGCCATCTTATCTTGACATAATAGTTAATGCATTTTAGAAGTCACTGCAATGGAGTCACTTAACACACACCGCTATCATGGAGAGGTGGGGTTATCTACAGTAAGGAAATGGGGAAGGGTCAAACCCACATTTCACTGTTTATACGAGAATTAGATCCCCACTGAATGAGACAGAGATAACCTGAAGCATCCCCAGTATTCAAAAGGCGCCTGTAAGTGAACAAGTGGAAATCTCCAAAACTAATGGCAAGAACAAACATTTATAAACTACCCCCACCTGCACAGCTACCTCAGTTGCTCTGAAATTTCTCCCAGCTCAATTCATTTTTGTCTTGCAGGACATGCAGAAGAAAGAGGTGCTTTTCCCTTGTAACTACGTGGAATGGATGCGCTTTCCATTTATTGCCTAGAAGGGATCCATTCCGGCTGTTCCTCCCCACCCCTCTGTCTTCATAACAAAAGCCCTTTTGGTTCAACGACTACCTGGTAACACAAGACTATTTAATTACAAACAAACCTCAAGGTCAAGATGCTAGAAGACTGGAAACAGATACTCTGCTACCTATAAAACAGTGGATTGTACATTTAGTGCCTCTCTGAAACCTCTCTCCACAAAGCAAAGCATCACAAGGACAAGATTGCCATCAATCCTGAGCTGGCACAGCCAGTTCTAGAAATGCAGGTGTAGATAAGGCCTCCACTGTCTTTTTAGCTCCCTGGCCCAAAGCATTCCCTGGCCCCTGCAGAAGGCAGTTCCTACTAAATAACTGTGTGAGATGGGAACTTCTACTCTTGGCCCCATGAAGAGGATCATCACGTTATCTCATATTATCACATCTCACAATGACCACACAGGAACCATCAGGAACGTTTTTCAGTCACTTTCCACATTTTTTTAAAACTAAATGCAAAAGAAATTGAAAGACACTGTATTCCATAACCAACCTTATCAGGGTAGAAAAGTCTTCCTCAGAAATCAAATCTGAAACCTCTCATGCTTTGGGATTCCATCTTTATGTTGCATTAATTTTTAGCCTGTGGTTGTCACGTGTTACTGACCTTGCACTGAAAGAGATTTTCATAAGAAACAAACCTTCTTAGCAATTTTTTCATCCTCAATATTGAGAATTGCCATAAGTCAGCGAGTCTCTGAAGACCAGCAGAGACTCTCATGAGCACATGTTTAATAAACAACATATTCAGATCACTCTGCCCTTATGAAACCCTTCAGATTTTTGCAGAAGGTTTCCAGGGACAAAACTTGACAAGACAAGCCAGAGCCACGGGTGATACTGGGCCCTAAAAGAGCCTATAGCTCTGATGACAGGAAGAGTTAGGAAGGGCCAGGAAGGGCCCAGCTGGACTTCAAGGCTCAAAACTAGACCTTGCTTAGAATATCATTCCACTTTCAAACATGAGTAGGTTTGATCATAAAAGCAATGAGGTACC
>JAVCKT010026296.1:0-50584 GCA_032273925.1 Rhynchotus rufescens | reverse complement strand
GTGCCGCTGGAGCGCGAGCCGGGCGAGCTCCGCAGTCCCTGAGGAGGACGCGGCGCTGCGGATGGGCGCAGCTCAACACGGCAGTCGAGCCCCGCTCCGCAGCGGCACCGCTGCTGTGGCAAGCACTTTCTCTAGGCTATTAATTTTTTTATTAGCAGCCCTAGGGAGGCCGTTTCCCCGAGGGGGAGGCAATTCAGTCGCGTGCGCTGCACCAAATGCAGCGACTTGATCAATGAGGGAGATGGGAACGTCCTCCTGCAAGCCCAGGTGCACAGCACAAAGTCATTTGTTAAACAGAGACCATTCCAAGCAATATTACTTTATGCACCTCACCATAAGTGCATAAAGACATTTGTACTTCTCAGGATCTGGCTATCTTAAACCTTTGTGAGGAGTTTACCAGTTCCATTCCTTTCGGAACATCCTGCCTGTGGCATCCGATATCAAGTCATGGTCCTGCCTCTTTTGGCTACTGACTTCTTCCATCCTTCTAGATAAGGTGGTGCCTCCAGAGGAGCCATCTCTCATCCCTTCTGCGAGGGCAGCAATAATGTGGTTTTAGTACATTTGACATGATGATGGAGAAAGATGAATGGCAAGTTTCCCAACATTTAGTTTTATTTCAGACTTGCTAACAACGAAAAAGCCACAAAGCCCAACAGGCCAGGCACAAAGCACCAGCTGTAACTGATGTTTCTATCAAAAAATAATTGGTGATGCTCAAAATTTATAATTATACTTGAAATTTACTCAGTATTTCAATATAACTCTCAACAGAAATCAACAAGAGGGGAAGATAAAACAGAAACCACTCAGTCGTTACATGAATATGAGAGTGCACCGGTATTTCCACAAAGAGCTACACCAGAAAGAATCACCAAACCAAGCCTTTCTTAAAAAAAAAAAAAAGTTCAAGTTAGAACTACCTCTGATATAAAATGGAGAACAAAAAGTAATTCTTGGAAAACCTCCAGGAGCCATGGATCATTCCCATGTTTCCTTATGAACTTCCATCAGGACCAAAGCAAGTTTGTGGTTCTGCAACGTTGCTAGAGATCCCATACATGTCATAAAGACCACATGTTAGCAGAAATACTTTAGCATTTAATGTTTCTTGAAAATTATTAGGTCAAGCGGTCCCCAGACCGCTGTACAACTTAGACTTATCAGCCCTGTAATTTCTCTTACAATGTTACATTTTGGTAGACAAATAAAATCCCTTCACATATATTGGAATGGGTGCTGTAATTTGGAGAGCAGAAAGAAATCTAAAATACGCATTACTTCAAGGATAATCCAAAATAATTTTAACACACTTTACTATAAGATGAATCCCTACCATTTTTAAATTTAGTAAAGCAACTTGTTTTAAAAGTAAAATTGTAAAAAAATAACAGGTTATAGTTTTAATTTTCACCTATTTCACCTATTTTTCCACCAAACTTAGCTTAGCCTTGATATAATTAATGTAATATCAATACTAATGGCAACTTCTCCCCTGCTAGCTCTCTCAAATCACAAAATACCTTTAGTCATACGCTCATTCCACAGCAAAATTCCAGTCACAATCAAAGCAGCTTTTCATTCCAGCTACACATTCTCATTCTAACAACACATCCTGACTTTTCTCCTATTGCGCAGCCCAGACATAGTTGGGCACCTCACTCAAACAATAATGGTCAGTTTTAAGCTGTTCTCCTCATTCTTCTTCCTCATGTTTAGAGTATTTCACCGATGTAACTTAAAAGGATCGCGACGCAACCACGGCGTCCCTTGCTTTGCGCCTGCTCGGTTGGGTTTCTGCGGGCTGGGCCGGCAGCACCCAGCTCTGAACACGTTGTGACAAGGTCTGGGGCCCCGTGTCAACATCGGGCTAGGCGCCAGAGTCACCATGTGCTTGCACATGCTTCCCACGAGATGGAGAAGTTCACTCCTGTATCTCTACAGTTCAGATTCTGCAACTACCAATTTGTGTAAAGACTGATGGATAATTTTATGTTATTGTTTGTATAAACAAGAAGGGCTCCATCAGCCTTCAGCTTTGCCAGCTAAACTTACCACCGCCTTTGGAAGTGGGCTAAGGCCATCTAGCTGCATCATACACAAGGAAAACCCAGAGTTTGATCCCCATCATTACAAAGCAGAACTCAGCTTTTTGTATCTAACAGCAGCAGTAGTGGCAGACTATGCATGCAGCAAGGTTACAGTTGCTGGACACCCACAGTTATTAACTAGCTCAGATAAGGGAGTTCTGTCCAAGTCTAGAGCCAACACCTACATGAGCATGACTCCAAAGTCTATCTAAAGCACTGGAACTACCATTTTTAACAACAATTTATGTTGGTTCAGATTTAGAAATCAGTGTGTAGTATATTCTAGATCAAATAGAATTTAGAGAACATTTCATTTGCAAACGATCAGGAATCGAATTATTAGGAATATTTCCTATTCTGTTGAGACCAAGTAAAACGCCTAGATACAATTTATGTTTCCAACAGAAATATAGGTTTTCCACTAATCCTTATTGAGAAGTTCACTTTACTGAAACAGACATTCTGCATTACATACACTCCAGTTTCTAGGCAAAAGTGTGACATAATAAAATTCATAATATGCTAATTACTTAATCTAGGCAAATACTACAAAATGTCATTTCAATACCCTGAAGATCCTTTATTAATAGTTATTTATAAACAGACTGAGTTAGAAAACACCCACTGGAGCTGTGACTGTGTTTTTCATTCTGAAGACAATTTTCACAAAGCAACGTGTCATTCATGAAACTGCTCTGATGCTGAGGAAACACTTGCCTGATAATCGTGTAGCCAATTCTGCAGCGAGTTCTCTGCATCTCGCCGAGCAGCCCACCACCTCCGGAGGAGGAAACGTGGGACACAGCTCTCAGTGCAATGGGAAAGTTGCCCTTAAGCCCCTGTAGCCGATGCACTGAATGTCCAGACCTTTCCCAGCATCGGCCAAGGCTGCTCAGTGCTACCAGAGTAGCACTGAGCATGGTGGTGAAGGAGAAATGTGAAGGTCCTTCTGCCTGCACGCCTCTTTCCACATGTTTTATTTACTATAGCTAAGGACAATTTTATAGCCGCGAGTTCCCAGCAGCCTGAGGGAAACTGGTTTCTGCTGTGGAAGAGCAGTGCAGTGATGGTGGGCACACCAGACACTGGTATCAGCCAGAACAGTGCCACCATGCCAGGACACAGTCAACAAGTGGCACGTGCTTCAGGAAGCCATGGCCCCAGGTATGTTCTTTCCTAGCAATCCACACGGACAGAGCTCGGAGCGAGCGGCGAGGAGAAAGCTTCAGGGCTCATGAGGGGAAAGCAGGAGGGAAGGGAGGGTGGATGGCTCCACACTCAAGCCACGGAGTTGTCCTCAGTGCCACACTGTCCTTCAGGTGGGGGTTCATAGCACAACCTTTCTTTGCCATCTCCACTCGTAGGCGGTCAACACAGCTACCTTCTGACTGGCCAGCAATCAAGGATGAGTCCAACACTATCTCATCTAATTTCCATGCCACTCTTGTCTGTCCACATGCATTTTACATTTAAATGAGAAAATTTTGCTTGGGAACATGATGAAATTTCCAGATTTTAATGATTATTTAATATCTTGAAGAATTAACCTATCATTATTGTCACTACTGAGCTAAAATCATTTTGTTGGCCTGCTGAGCCCATATCTACTTCGTGCAATCAAGAAATGAGATTTGGGATTCATTGCTCTGATGTTGACAAGCTATTTCTCATAATCTGATCTCTTTGAGCCATATTTTCCAAATGAGTCAACGCATCTCAATTACTAACCAAAGACACAATGGGCGTCTTAGCCTGCAGATGCTCTAGCAAAACCAAGGCTTGACCTTTATCCCTCAGTTTCCACTATTTCTACAAGTGAAATAAAGGAAGCACCTTTATGATTCACTCTGTGCATAAAAGCCTTTGTTAAAAAAGAAAGAGCGAGAGAGCAAGAAATATCCAGACCTTCTAATTACTTGAACTTTGAGATCTTCTTCCCACTGAGAATTTCTCAGCACAGAAAAGCCGTGAGGTGCCTTCCTTTCAGCACATTTGGGATTCAACAGTTCCACTGTCATTTAAGTAACTCAGCGGATTGAAGTAATTTTGCTTACCAGAAGAAACGATGCTGTGAGGTTAGACTGCCTGCATGGCAACACTTTCACAAAGGGAATATTAGGAGCAGAAATTCCTATCATGGATTACACTTGCACAGCAAGGCCTGCATCTCAAAGGAGCACGGACACTGCAAGAATACTAACATAGCTAACACAGAATACCATTAATCTAACGAGATTACCTTCCTAGAGACCATCGGGTGCTTCTGCTTTCATACACGTGTAAGCCCAGGTCTGCCTTGGCACTGACTCCCAGTTACACTGGATGTGACATCCAGCAGCAGGACCTCGTGCCGGTCTGGAGCACAGCAGGGACACAGGGTGCCCACCTGACGTGTCACACACACCTGCAACACGTGCGCAAACACTGGGAACGATTGTGATGAAGGTCAAATCAGAGTCAAACTCCCAGGGACTCAAGATTACAGAGTAACCAGCTCTTGCTTTGAAGAATACTTGGATAAAAACAGAGAGAATTCAACAAAGCAGGAGGAGGAGAAAATTGCTAAAATCAACAAGCAATAATTTGAAAGAGTTTCAGACAGAATACCTGAAAAGACTTGGGTAAAAGTCTATGTATGTGTCTTAACTGTAGGCAGCATGATTGACACCAGAAGTAACACAACAGCTCCTAGAAGAGGGCCAACTGCTGCTGGTAACTTCTCAGCACGTGGAGCTGGACTCTGAGGCCCAGCTCTCCCTCAGTTCCTTCCTAACCAAGCAGAGCTGCAGGGGGATATTTTTTACTTCCTAGAAAAGTCAAATTCTCACTCTAGTGAGGCTTGGCTAATGGAATTCTTAATTTTGCTCTGTATCTTCAAGACATGCACTAAATAGCCAGGTGATGACAGATAATAAAATACATAAATTGCTTCTCATTTTTGCTAGTGAACTCAGTATTGCTTGTCACAGCAGATCCTAACTAACGCCAAGGAGTAAGGAGCAATTCAACTATTCTTTTTCCTTCCACAAACACTTCATTTTCTGCTCTGAGGTAATGAATTAAGATGGAAAATCTAATGACCACTAAAAATGCCATATGGGAAGAGCCAAGAAAGCTGCCATCCGTACGAAAGTGTGTAAATCCCACATTTGGAAAAAATGTTAAGAAAAAACATATAATATCATTTATCAGTAATGTCATTTGCTAGATTCTTTCATTCGATTCCTACGAGCTGCTCAAAACCTGGAGTGAATCGGTGTGAAACGCGCAAATTTGACCACCCCACCAGCTCCACGTGGCTTTCTGAGGGCTTCCTCACAACTGCCTCCATTCAAACTTAATGGGGAAGTGACAAACTTAATTCATAAATTGACCTTCCAAAAAGAGTCAGGGAGATACATAAGCAGGGATCCTCGAAAACCAAAAATGCGGATAAAATTCTACAGACACACAAGTCTCTTGTGCTTAGTAGAGCTGCTTGTCATTCACAACACAAAGCCCCCAATCAGCGCAAGACCTCAAACGTACACAAGTTTATAAACTAACTACCATGCATGCAGAGAACTGTTCCACTTGATAACTTCTCTACTTGGAAAATTAGGAATAAACTTCACAAAATCAAACACAATTTTCATATTTGTGCAGCTCTCCTTACAACACTGAATTGTATTTCAACCTGGTTTACTAGGTGATTAAAGTACAAAGAGATAGGGAGCACAACAACGTATCGAAGAATGTAGATGCTTTCTGATACATGCTTCCTTTTTAAGCATATCCTTTAAGATTAAGGAAGAAAGAAACAAGATTAAGAAAAAAAAGCATGAAATTTTCAAAACATACGGTAAAGAACAGATTGAATTCCTTGGAGTACTGAAAAACTATTACTATTAACAACAAACACTGATGCAAAATTGTTTACTTAGCCGTGTGCTTCCTTCCTGATGCTATGGCATATTCTCACTGGATTTCCAAGCCTACTCTGCTGTTGCAGAAACTCATCTTTGAGGACATTGCTCAAAAATCTCATTTCTAGCCAAGCACTGTGTGCTGCCCTGCATGACAAGGTGAGCGTGCATCCTTCAGGGCTCAGAGTCCGTGTATGCTACAGAGCGCCCGGACGCACGCAGGACATTCAGACAGATGGGGAAGCGGGCAGCGTAGAAAAAACAGGGATGTGACTTGGAAAAACAAACAAAAAAACCCACATACATAGATAAACACCTTGCCTACATAAGGCGAGCGACACACTGAGTGAATGCCAGTGCGAGCCCCATGTGCATGGGCAGCCTCACTCGGCTCCTGCGTAACCTCTTTTGGACCACGGAGGATCTGAGGGAGTTAACCCATCAGGGTCCAACCTTGGCTGCAGTGCAAGATGACAATCCCATGGTCCCCACCGAGCAGAGGGCCCTCAAGGACAGCCAAGACCACCTACAATCACATATCTACAACCAAAACACCAACAGCGCATAAGAAACGCGACGCAACGTTCAAGTCCCCAGCGCCACTTCCAGGCTGCACAGGTCCAACTCAGCAGCTCCTGCCCTTGCTCGCACACTGGTAACCAGTGATCACCATAATCCAGCAATCAACACAGCACATGTTTGGCAGTATAAAAAATTAGTGCCTGCTACAGTTTTAACTTGGAAGTCTCTGCTTAACATCATTTATGACTCTTTTCTATATAATTTCGTACATACCGTTATAAAACTTGGCCTATTGCTGAAAAGTGGGCACTCTTAGGATATAAGTGAGCAGCTGTTTAATAGCTCAAGGCTTTATTACACTACAGTTAAGAGAAAGAAGCAAAGATTTAAACTGCTAGGGAAATTTATACCGAATCTAATTTCACCAGTTGGACTCGGTCCAAAACACCGCATTTAACACCTTTACTCCTGCGAACACTGTGTGAGATCTTTAATGACCAAAAGTGGTCAGGACCTCTGCTTTAGATCTCACCTGATAGACAGACTAATGAGATTTCCAGGACCACGAGCTTCTGCCGAGATTGACAGCCGCGCTTCCAAAATGTTTCCCCATTTCCATTCCCTAATGGAATCAAATTGCAACGCTGTGCAAAAATGCTAATGCAGAGCTCCCGCCGCAACCCTCCAAAGCCGCTTGACTCGGGGCCAGGAGAAGTTTTCAGTGTACACATGCATTGCTTATTCTGCCTTGCAGATACTTTGCAAGCCTTGACATACAAGCTCTTTCTGCAAGCCATCACACCAGAAATCCCCAAACATTCTTCCAGTCTGCTATGAATATAGAATATTCTTTACAACAATTTAAAGGATTATTACTGTATCTATGCCTTTCATACATAAAAGTATAATACATACACAATAGACTGGAAGGCCTCAGAAAGATGTGCCTTGTGCTAGCTATAAATAATTCAGTTAGAAAGAAAAAAAGCCAAATGAAATTGCATACTTAACCAGTATACCAGAACCGAATGACTGCTCCAAACGCCTCTCTGAACTACAAGAGTACCATCTACCCAGTGATGACCACCCCTCAATGTATAGGATGGTCAGTAACATTATTTTAAGATATTAGCTCCCTCCCCGCAATAAACTCCATCCAAACCCAATTCCACATGGCCCAGCGCTGGGCCGGGCCGCTCCGCACGTGGGCCCAGGAGCCTCATCCCGTGCCCGTCGGTGGCGGCTCCTCGGCACGGCCACCCCCAGCGCGGCACCGGCACCCGAGGCCATGTCCCAACCTGCTAGGCTGGCTCCACGCGGCAGCGTCGCTCCCAAGGCCTGTTGTTAACGTAACGGACGGAATATTTTCACCCAAGTCTCGGTGCGGTGCAGGCAACGCGGGGTGGGAGATTTTAGTTGCTGGTTTGCTTTCGTGGTAAAGCCCTCACAAAGGCAGTGACACTGCAGTGGTTCCAGCACACTAATCCAAAAACCCTGCCCTGTCTTCCTTCCTCTGAAAAGCTTCCTCCTCGGATTCCACAGGCAGAGACACAAACTCAAAAAGCAAACATTTGCAGCTCATAAACCCTGGTAAAAAGGAGTGTGTCCTTGGAAGCTTCCTCAAGAACACGTAGCCTGCTCGCAAACAGGCTTTAACTGGTGCCATCGGGCTCCATCACAGAAGGGGCCCCGTCCCCGAGGTGGGTGAGGAGACGCAGAGCACGGAGGGGCAGGATGAGGCCTGCCTGGGGCCGGGGTCCCACAGCTGACCCAAGACGGTGCCCAGGGCGCTGGGGTGCAGCCTGACCGCCCCGGCACCCGCGGCATGGCCCTTTCCTCCGGGCACTGTGAAAACAGGAGGTCACATCTACCACGGGCAGGACTCCTGACCCAGCGCAGGTCAACGAGCCACCACCTGTGCTGCCCAACTGGAAGCCCCTCCGCACTCCGCAAACACCGGATCCATCAGCGCCCCAAGCTCTAGGGACAGATTTGTAAAAGCCTCTTTCCCAGCTGCGTCAGTAGTAGAATCATGTAAAACACAGGATCCAAGAAGTCATCTACCAGCCTTTACCGACATCTACGCCAACCTTTACTCATCCTCACGCTACAAATACCAAAAAATGGTTAAGTAACATAGCACAAAATAAAGGGTGGAGGGAAGGAGATTTTGAATAAAGTGTCATCTGCTTAAAGTTCAAACTAACTTTTTATACTTTTTAAAGTTATGACTTATATAAAGGGAAGGTGGCTTTATCACCTGCACCCACAAGTGTAGGGATAAAAAATAAATTATTAAAATAAATGTGAACTTCCACTCTATATTTTTTTTATCATATATATATATACACTAAAATGCCAACAATATGTCATGCCTAAGAAACATCCTTTTATCCTATTTTAAAGCCAGTATTCAACTTAAATGGTAAGTCATATCTCTTGATCTTGTTTTGTAAAGGTTGTACTTGCTACCGGCTTAACACAACTGTGGGAGCCGGTATGGGAAGGATCGATAAAGCAGCATTACCCTTTGTGATAGCGAGTCTCTGCAGGACGCTCCAGCTTAACTCTGCTGCCTGCACTTACACTTCGCACTTTCCCACTGGGAGCATGGGCTCAAGCATAGTAATGGACTGACAAAACACCAAGAGGTGGATAAAAAATCCCCTCTTTTCATTGCCCTACAGTTGCTTTCTTTTGGTAACACCTATTAAAAACAAAATAAAATAAAAAGCCATAAAATGCAGAGTTCATATACTGCTACAAAAACACACCTGCTGAACCCAAGTCCCGTGGAACCCAGATGGATGCACAAGGTTACGGTCTCTGGTTTAGAGGCACAATTCCAAACAGGGAGAGCCTTTGGCACAAACAGAGCTGGGGAGATTGCCAGTGTCTGTAGAGTCCAGGACTAGTTTTGTAGAAGGATTTCACTTATAAACAGAGAGAGGACTTGCTATTGGAACAAGATCAGCAGGGATGCAAGATGAGGGTGAAAAAGTGAAAGAAAAAAAAATAAGAACGACTAAAAAGAAAACAAATTCAGAAAGGTTTCAGAAAAGTGCTTTGGATGTGAGTGGATGCAGATGACCCAGCTGGCATGTCAGAACAATCATCTTTTCCTTTTTTAAAGCAGGACACACCTGGCTCGCTGCAGTCACACAGCCAAGCGGTCCCTCCAACATCTCCTCACCAAGACCCTTTAGCACACAGGACAAGAGGCAGCTGTACAATAATCCTCATCAAACGCACTCCAAACACACATACATATGTATAAAACCCAAATCGACCACAACAATCTGCGTGCCCTTAACATCTCGGGTATTTTAGACAAGATGACTGCTCAGACACATCCCGGCCACGTCGTAGGCACCTTACCGGCTCGCTCGGACTGTCGATGAGTCCAGTTGAGATGAAAACTCATCCTGAGTTTCTGTAAAATGATGGTAACTACTAAGCAGAGACCTGTAGGCGTGAGGTAGGCATGAGACTGCAGGGAGAGAATTAACAACAGGTGAGGGGAAGGGATCTTTAAAAGCAGCAGCAGGTGGGCAGAGCAGATGAAGCCAATTTGGAGGCAGAGGCAAGCAGGTGCCAAGCTGCTCGGGTACAGGCAGCTCTGGAACCAACACCCCTTAACTCGGGAGATCAAAAACCTATTTTGTTGGGCATTTGGTGGATGGCTATTACGTGTCATTGCTCCCTATAACAGCAGGAGCTGCTAATTCTCTTTTGTATCTTCTTTTTGGGAGGGAGATTCCCCTTTGTCCGGGATGCTCGTCAGGACGTGGGACTCCCGCAGCCCACGCAGAGCTCCCCGAGGCACCCGCCTCTGCCCTGTGCCCAGACCTTGTGCCAGCACCACAGAAAGGGCAAAACGTTTCACTGGGCTCCAAGCAAGCCCTTCATCACCACCAGCTTGTGCTCCAGATATTTGTTAGACAGGAAGCACTATCCCTACAAACTTGGACTGGTTACACGGAGCAACTAGTGGGTAACTAATGGGACAAGCACATGTCGCCGCCTCTGCAGCGCTGCACAGCATTAATGACACATACTCTAAGTGCTGGGTAATAAACAACTGGCTAAGATAACAACCTGCTTCACCCCCAAGCTAAATGCTTTTAATATACGGTTCACATACACTCATTTCCAGCGCACGCCGCCCACTGTTACAAAGCAGAGCACAAACTATTTTTCATCGAAGCTCCTTTGCTGTTGTAAAACAGCTGCTCTAGTTCTACCAAATACATTTGGATATTGCATGCTTTAAATTTTGCTCTTCTTAACCTGTCCCATGGTTTCTTACACCGTCAGGCTGCTACGGAACATCGTGCCACGTACTGAAATATAGAGCTCTGTTTATGAGCCAATTATTACACCTCCCAAGCAAGTGCAGGTGCTGCCTAAGCTGCTTTCCTCAGAGCTGCTGCAAAATTATAGGTCTGTGATACAGTTTACATAGGGAATTGAGCATCACCATCTCTCTGAAGAACTGTGCTGCAGGTAGAACCAAGCCAGCAATACCCAGACACCTCAATTAGCTGCATTTCCTTGCAAAGCAGAGCCAGTTAATATAACCAAATTAATCCAGTAAGGACATTTTGACAGTACCTACTGAAATTATATTATACTAATGACTTTTAGCTAGCCCCTAACCAAAGGAAACTTCTCATTGCCTAATAAACACAAGGTGCCTGATGAAAATTCAGTGACAAAACGGTTAAAATTCTGCTTCTCTTTGCAATGTATAAATTGGATCCCACTTTATCAGAAAAGTTTCAAATGCAATATTACTTTTCCTTACATATACAGCTTGCAACTTACCTAGGGCACTATTTATCATTCAGACAACTTAAGTACGACAAAAAAAAAAAAAAAAAAAAAAAAAAAAAAATCACCTTGAGACAAATGAGAAATTCTCTCCTGGGAAACTCAAAACTGTATTAATATGATAAGCAACAGAGCTTCACTTTTCCTTCATTAACTTTAGCAGACATTTGTGATACAGCCAAAGAAATAAGAGAGTGCAAACCAGAAAAAAGACCAAAAAAACCAAGGTTCAAATACGCTCCTGGTCATATCAATCATTTCCAGCTTCTCCAGCCCAACCAAGTTTATTTATTGTTACAAAAATCACTAAAAACATGATAGAAATCAGCTGAAAAATTCAATGCCCGGAGGGAACGCGACATACAGATAATCTAATTCATTTGGGAAATGAAAAGTTTGTGTCGGGTATTTAGTAACCAAAGCAATTCCCAGAAGCGGGCTATTGA
This sequence comes from Rhynchotus rufescens, assembly GCA_032273925.1. NCBI lineage: Eukaryota > Metazoa > Chordata > Aves > Tinamiformes > Tinamidae > Rhynchotus > Rhynchotus rufescens. Next base: position 38,785 of record JAVCKT010026296.1, on the reverse strand, counting down.
AATCAAGCCGAGTAGCATTTCATTGGATTGCTGCTGCCCTGCCAGAACAAGGAAAAATGTGGAGAGACAGAAAGAAATATCTGTTACATAACCGAGATAAATAGAAAGAAACTGGAAAAAAAAAGGCCAATTATCACAGTCCTTTTTCTGTTAGGACCGTTTTGGTTAGAAGCTGGTGCCCATTTCAAGTGCTGCCCAGGACAGTCACAGAGGTCATTTAGGAAACGAGAAAACCCGTCCTGTATCCGCACTCACAAAAAGGACACCGAGTTCTGCTTCTGGGGTGGCCTCCACCCTTCGCACCTGCTTACTGAACGATGCCAACAAGAGGCAATGCCAAACACGAGGACATCAACAGCGTGGTCCCGAGCACTCGGTTTGAAAGACAAGGGGGTCTACATGAATTTACACTTAAGACAAGTATTTACACTTAAGACAAAGTAAGTAAGTATTTACACTTAAGACAAAACCACTGTCAGCTCTGTCCCCTAGATACCTCTATTTAGCTCCCTTCCCAATAGGACCCTGGTTTTCCCCTGCGCTTCTCAACAGCCCCAGGAGATGCTGCCAGTGTGACCCTCTTGCACCTTGCCTGGGTTCTCAAGACGCTGGCTTGAGAGCAATTCCCTATTTTATTGGCTTTAATAGTTCACCTTTTTCCAAGTTATGAAACACAGAATTTATTCCGGGGAAAATTAGTCATGTTATTGCTTCTGAAATGCCACTCGCCTGCAAAGAGCTCGGGCACAAAGCCGCCGTACTTGAATAAATCAGCAAAAGCAGCAGAACTCCAAAAGACTTTCAGCAAGAACACGAGGGTGCAGGGTATTTCCAAGCAAAAAGATCTTTGAGATATCTCAGATGGTCTTTGCAGAGTAATTCCTAGCCCGTGAGTCATGATTGCTCCAAAGGAAATATGGAAAGACCCCGAAGCACAAAAAAAGCCCGTAGCGGGATATTCAAGCCTTACTAACAAGCATAGCGGGATGGACGGAAGTAATTTGGCTGTGTCCTGCTGCGCCGCCCGAGCTGTCCATCCACACTGAATGAACCTAATTAGCTGGTATCAAAAATGCCACAGCTTGTGCAAAGGGCCAAACGGAGGGGGAAAGGAGGGGGACTAATCAGCGCCCAACACTCGCATTTCCATTTACTTAAGTGCAGTGTTTTGTCCCAAATTAGCTAACAACTAATGAAGGCCCTATTTAACAGTATTCTCACAAACTCAAAGTGAAAGAAAGATTATTTCTGAGTGTCCAATCATATCCAGGCATTTTAAAGCCTTCCATAATGCATTATATCACAGCACATTTCAGCCTGCATTTGTAATCAAATACCCAGCCACAGAACACCATATTAAAATAACATTAATAGTCTGTCTTAAGCTCTTATATGGCTAGAAGTAAGGACAAAAATACATTCTGACACTTTATTATTCGCTTCTATTACTCTGCAGCAAAACTCTTTGTCCTCCATCACATGCAAGAGTTCAAGTTACGAGCATCTTTTAAGATAAGAGCATCCATCTAACGCCTGCAGCTCCCCCATATTTTTCCCCCACTGCTCTGCAACCCAGTCCATTCCATTTTCCACAAGCATAAATTTATATGCAAGTAGCACACAATTAAATGCATACTTTTTACATGGAAATGCATCTTTAAATCACATTAAAGAGAAAGTTATGACACCTGTAATTATTTTCAAGGATTTTTTTTTTTTTTTGCATGCTGTTTGTAAGTAATCCTCGACAAGCTTTCAAGTTAAATCTGCTTCTTTGCTGGTTTCCCTGCAGCCTGTGCGAACACTGGTTTCCTATAATAGGATTGCTCGGGAGCATCAGGCTGCTGGCATTGATCTTTACGAGAGAAAGGGAACATTTGTTCCTGGGGCTGAAAACCACGCAGAGCAGGCTGCACACCGGCTTAGCAAGGAGGGACAGAAAGGGATGCAGATCGAAACTGTGACTATATCAGACATGGGAGCGTTCCTAACATAACAAAGTCCAAAGCTACTCACATTAAAGAGCTTTATTTGATAGTAAGCCATTAAGATTTGATATTAAGGTGCCAAATAATTTGGGTGGAGGATGAAAGAAGATGAAAGGCAATGTGAAGACTGTAATGAGGGCACTCTTGACTACATGATTTTAAGTTTCACTTAGAAGTATATTCACAAAGTTTTTACCACTTTATCCCAGTCCTTCATTTACGCACCTTTTTATTTATTTCCACGGACACAGACACACTTCCTCCTCTTATTGTCCTGCAGATATAAGCAGTTTTTCATTTCTCGAAATAAAAATACCAATCAGCCCGTAGAGCAACTTGTGGCAGAAAACACCCTGGATAACTTCGTTTCTCTCCTCCTCTCGTCTATATTATCATTTCCATTATAAGGACATTATAACTCTTTTTAGAGCAAATATACCTTATGCTCAAAAAACCAATAGGCACAAAAACCATAATACACTTTAAAAAAAAAGCAGGTAACTGAACAAAGAGACAAGATTTAACATGTAAATTCAAATATGAAATCTTGTTCTACCCTTCAAAAAGAAAATGCCACTTAAAGCCCTGGGAACAAACGTTGCAGTCAAGGGAACAATTTCAACCTTCTCCAAGGCTCTCCTTAGACATTCCAATATTGGTCTTGACCTTGGTCACAACTCTTCCTTGGTAGCAGGAACCCCTCTTTTTCCCATGATTAAACTGTGTGATGCAAGGAGATGGTACAGATTGTATGAGCACTGCAAGATGACACAGTCATTCTTTTCCAGCATGCTCACCTCATCTCAGGCTCCTCTTGAGGCTGAGAGCTGCTACAAGAGGAAACATTCCCTACAAAAATACAACTTGGGCCCTTGCTACAGGACTGCACAATTGCCCAACTCATCCCAGGCCAAACTGCTGAGTTGCAGAGCTGCCCTCAGGCAGGAGAGAGGCTGAGATCTAATCAGCAGGATACCTCGTAGCAGCCACATTAAGCACCGTTAAGGAGATCTTATAAACACTTCCTTATCAGCACAAAGGAACGTATTGACCATGTTTTTTTCCATCCAAGTACAATATAAACTTTGAGTACATGTCCTGTCTGCTCTAGGCATGGCACCAAGCACCTCTGCTTGCCCCCAAGCAAAACAGACCCAGGGCCCCAAGTCAAGGCAGGAGGAAAATCTCCCGCTCCCTGCATTTATACTACGAAAGTCTTGAGGAAATTATAAAGCTTTCGCAGGGTAGATGCAATCATGTTAATATTGTCTTTTATGTTTAACCATAAAACATAAGTAGAGATGAAGCAAAAGCAGAATTAAGCGTAACAACATTTTAAAGATATTTGGGAGGAAAGGAATTTGAAAAGAAACCTTCCTTGAACTCCTAAATGATTGAGAAAGTATAATTCAGAGAGATATATTGTCAAAAAAAAAAAAGTAGGCAACAGATCAACAAACCCCTCTTACAAGCCCACTGCCCAGCCATACATTAGACATTCATGGTGTTTTGCGGACATCAAAATGCACTACAGATATTTAATAACTGCAGCCCATAATCTACTACTGGCCTTCTGAAAAGTCTAAGACTTACAATTCCCCCCCTTTCTTTAATAGCACATTACACAAACTATTTTATCTGCAAACTGCTTAACTGCTTTAAGCAAATTCTAATCATGAAGAACAGACTAATTCCCCAGCCTCTGCAGAAAGGGCACTAATACATGCATGTTTGCTGCTCCTGCTGGCAAGTGCATCTCCATCTTACCTACTGTAGGCAAATACCCCTCCAAAAAAGTAAACCCGCGTCTTCCCTCACCTAGAGATTAAGCAATGCTCTCCTAATATATGAAAATAATGAAAGGTGCTTTGCATTGACTTGGCATTAAATGACATTTGTTAGTCTCCAAATCCTGGTCAACAACAGTCAGAAACCTGCACGTGCAAACCAGCAACAGGTTTCAGGAGAAAATTGAATCTCAAGTTCCAGGCTCTGCGCTACAAATATACATCTTTAATAAATCACTTGAAGTTGCTATTTCACCTTTTTATGTCTTTGTTTTTTTTTTTTTTTTTTGATACTACTAGACATTAAAGATCTCTGGGTAATAAAAGAGATAAACAACAAAAAAATCGGAAATAGAAAACACACACACAATTTCCTACCTACAAAAACAATCTGGGTTATAATCGACAAGAATTTCAAGACACCAAAATAAGGAACTAAGTCTTAAAAGGGTTTTGATATGTTTCATAATGTCTCTTACAGCCAACGAAAAGAATGAAAATCGTGAGTTCGGGGGCAGCGTGGCCAATTCCCACGGCAGCACCTTGCGCAGCTGCAGGACAAGGCAGGACCCTCCTGGTCCCCACACGCTGCTGCCCGGCAGCCTTTTCCTGCCAGCACCGCTCCACTCATCCTGCGGGTCCTCTTCACATCCAGCCCTAAAACTATGTCACGTTCCTAAAACGTATGGCAGGTGTTAAAGTGCCACGATATTCATGAGTTCTTCCAGCTTGAGGATCGTTTCTTCCAGCGCAAAGCCCAGGACAGGCTACACGGGATATTTTGGAGATAAAACCCTGAACGCTGCACAATAACTCCAGAAACGGCTCAGGGTGGAATTGCACTTTTCAGAGGAAGGAGCCAGAACATTCTGCGATCCTTCTTTTTTGACACGTTAATTGTTCTTGCCAAGCCAAGCAGCGGCACGCCGTGTTTATTCAATGAGCGCCGAGCCACGGGGGTTATGGTGCAGTCTTCCTCCACCACCAGCCAAATTATCTCAGTGCCCAACTTTAAGAGGCCGCAATAATACTCCATCATTTGAGAATACTGGTAGGCTTATGCATCATTTTAACAGCGTGAAGGCAGATTGAGATCATCTTCCTGTTATAGGAACCTGGAGACAAGTGGCAGCCGTCGTGGATCGCTTCCGAGCCGCCTTAGTCCGAACAGGGATCTTAAAGAGCAACCAGCCTTTTGCTACTCAATCCCAATGCAGAATATACAGGTTTTTTTTTTTGTTTTTTTTTGTTTCTTTTTTCTTTCTTTTTTTTCAGGATACAACCTAATTTTATTCTGTGGCTACAAGAATTCCTATCATTTTCTTATTTTTCCTATCTGGAAGATTCCCCAGTAAGGTCTTGGTCCCCACTAAGGGCTCAAATTCCTTGAAATGAGTTTTGGAAAGGAATTGAGATAATATTGGAGAAATGAGGACGTGCATGATGTAAAAGTACTTCTCTGAATATATTTTATTATAATGCTCCAAAAGAAATAAAGAATATTCTTTTGAACATTTTGATACAAAGTCATTACTTCCAATTATGTAACTGTGCAGGCATTCACATATACACACAGATATTGTTTCTAATAAGTTGAGGAAATCCAAGTTAGACAACTGGATGCTAATAAGATGACAAAAATAAAGCTAATGATTTAACTTTTTATCAATCAATTTTATTTCTCTTGGAAAAATCAGTTTATCTGCATGCAAGATATTATCCTATGCTCTTCCCAGAAACCTTGAAAGCAACATCAGAAAGAATGAACAAAGCCTTTACACATCTAAACTCCTTGATGTATCTACAGTCCTTGAGACTTGTTGAGCAGCAGAGCTACTCTCCCGTGCTAGGGTCCAGCTAACACTGCAGCGAACACATAGCTGATCTTTACAGTCTTCATGCTCCATATCCTCAAACCTACTGAGGAGACTTAGGATAAGTAAGCAACAAATGTTATTTAGGCTTCAAGAAATCCAAAAATATTCCAGGGTAACAACAATATACATCATCTAAGATGATCTTTTTTTTTCCCCCGCCTATGTAGGGCAAGGAAAGAAGAGGCTACCAACCAAATGTAAAACACTACACAAGATCAATACTGTATCACAGCAGAGATTCCAAACCAAGGTATCTGCTTTACTGAAGAAAGCTCAGTACATATAAGTAGTGCAGGAAGCTCACTAATGAAACATTCCACTATTAGTTTTACTACAAGGGCACTGTTCTTACTCCTGACAATTAATGACTGTATGTGCCTCAACACAAGGTTGTCATTTACCATTATCTGTGTGAGAAAAGCAACTATTGCATTTGCTGACCTGGACCCATGAAGTTCTCAGATGTCCCTTCTTCTGCTGTCACAAAATGAGTGAGCTCCATCTGGTTCCTCCAAATACAACAGTGATTGTCAGGCACTCAGTTTAAGGGAATATTTTCCCTTTCTTCTTACTTCCATTATTACTCATCTATGCTACACCAGGACAATGGAAATTATATATCAGCTAAAAAGGAAGTACCACCACTCCTAATATTATTTAGCACAAGAACAACATTTAATTCCTGAACAGACTAAAAAGTTGCCAAAAACAAACTTACGAGCCAGGGTGTTGCAGAATACAGGAAACTCCACCAGGTTAAGCACACACTGCAATCCTGTGCGAAATTCAGGCTACAGCTACACCCAAGAGCACGACACGTCAAAAGTCACGGAAGTCACTGAAGCTTGAGGCCAACGAGAACTGTGGAGCTGTTAGCCTTTTATTTCCTATTATTTCTCTCTTCTCTGCACTTAGTAACCGGGGTGAAAACACAGTCCTGAAAAAGGAATCGGTCAGTCTACCATTAAGCTGTGAAGAGGCAGGATTTGCCTTTTGGAACAGTCAGTTTTGCACTTGCTTTGTATCCTCAGCTCCTTCCCTGCTAAAAGGCTTACAAATGTCAAGGAGATTGTCGTGAAAAAGAAAGGAATCAAACAAAGCACATACAGGGGCTAGGTATTGTCTAAAGGTTACACCATAAAAACTACAGCAGTCAAAACTTAGGTTTTTGGTCAGAATTTTAAACGTTCTTAGGCAGACTGGCCGGTAACATTTGGATTTTGATAATTCACCCATTCAGCCTGATTACAAGTCTGCTGCTCTGACATTATCTCCTTCAAAGCTCCTGGACTTCTATTCCAAAGTCTGGCATTAGTGTCAAATCACTTAACTGACAGATCTTGACCAAAAATATAATTAAATCATTATATAGCTAGGTGTAGTTATAATAACAGTCCTAAAAGTGGCCATTAGTGGTCAAGACCAGCCCCATGCATCTTAGCTACGCTCACACGTGCTCTGTTCAGTGAGACAGCCCAGCAGTGCCCTGGTGCAGCTGCACACTGCTATTTTTTGAACAAAAACCAGCGACTATACAAACGCTGAAACATAAATGAGGCAGGATGCAGCAAATGCAAAAACTAAAAATGTATTGCAGACACCAGCTGGAAATCAAACAGGTGATTTCAACTTACATGTCTATATACACACACAGATACGTATAGGTATATATTGCGTGTGCAAGTTACGGGCCCAGGCAGAGCCCCCGCTGAGCCTCCCCAGTGCAGCCTCTTCCTCGGTCCCGTTAAAGTTAACGCCGCAGTGCAGCAAGCCAAACACACCCGCGAGAAGTCATTTTACTACAGGATTTTCTTGTGTTCTCCTTTGTTTTCTGACAACACATTTCAAATGGTAAAATGCCTATCAAAAAGCCTAAATTTAGCTAGACAGCTACATTACAACTGAATTCCCTGCAACATAGCAGATAGGTAACAACTACGGCAGAGTTTGATTTCTGTCTTCGGAGCAGCAGCACGCGCACGTAGGCGTCCTTGTTCTTTTTGTCATTCTTTTCCTTAAAGGAAATCTTGAAGGGAATCAGACTATTAAGCACAAACGGCACTGAACATTTTAATAATCACACATTTTCCTATGAGTGTAACCATGCTAGACTTGATTCTTCTCACCAATTGAGAAGCAACCCTCTCCTTGAGAGGGAAACTTTATTCATGCTACAAACAAGAGAAACAGGGACACACTGGCAGCATCCTCACCTTAAGATAGGTGTAAAGGCCCCCACTTAAAGACCCCTGCTTAAAGACCCTCGCTTAAAGACCCCCGCTTAACCACGTCTTTCACTTCCCTGCCAAAAGGCCCCCAGCTACAGGGTTTACACTCATTTTATAACGAAGCTAAGATTTCCCTAGAAGGCAGAAGGCAAATTCATGCTCTTTTAAAATCAATATAGATCCTGCCTGTTCACATCCCTAACTATTGGACTCTCTGCTGTATCCAGGAGGTTTGGGTTTCTTCATTTCAGTGCCACAACTCTGGAACATGAGTTATTTTATCTGCTGCCTCCATTTTTTGACCTCCTCTTCCAAAATTTCATGTTCTAAAATGAAAGTCCTTCCCAAATGGATGTTCTCAGCAGTGTGCTCTGCCATCGCCAGCGTATTTTTCCATCCTGCTTCTGTACACTCATTGCGATGGGCTCTGAAAGCTATACATCTGGAACAAATAAAGGAAGAACATATGGGGTATCAAGGTCACTCATTTAGTCAAAAGTCCCGCTATGAGAAGGGACTGTTGCTTTTAGACTGCTGCTGCGAGATATGACCTTAGAGATGATAAATGTTGCTGTTCTTTTCTGTGCATGTCACCGATTAATTCACTTCATCTGATCTGATGGGTCCACAGAACGCTAACGGGAGTTAAGTGCTGCTGGCAATAGCAACTGATTGGTTCAAGACATGTCATTATCTCTGAATAAACGCTCTGATAAAGAGAATCATTTCAGACCAAGAGCTCCCGGAAGCAACCGATATAACCTCATCAATTCCCCCTCATCTGCGTAATTCCCGCAACGCGCGTCCTCCGGCACGTGTTTCGTCACTTGAACTGCATCACTGGTGAGTGACAATCTTGGTTTTGCCCTGCGCAGATATTCCTATTCAAAGGCACATATGTGGTAGGCTACCAAAATAAGCACAAGTCCTTTTAGAGCATCTCTTATGTTCCAACAGCCGACACAGAGATACCCAATCCCCACACCGGGACAGTCCAGCTGGGAACTCATAAACCTCGGTACCTGCCTCCAGTTCTGCTGTTCTGCGTGAACATTTTCCAAGTATCCCCACACACAGCAGGCACTCACTTGATGCATTTATTACCCTTCGCAGGGACCAGGGAAGTGGCAGCAGCACCAGGTGCCCACAGCGCAGCAAGGAGAGCAGCACCCGGCCGAGGCCCTGCACGGATCCACTTCCCAAACTGGTCAGGGAAGGAGGACAACAAAAGCAAGGGACAGCAGCAGTCGCCTCCGGCACAGCCTCTCTATGCAGCCCTCAAATAGGCCTTCAAAACTGATATTCCAAATGGCATTATAAGCTTTCAGTAGGATTTGGAATTCAAAGTCCTTTGGGCACCTCTTTAAACTGCCCTCAATTCCAAGCTCACTTTGCAGCGACACCTAAGCCAACCAGAGATGCGACACAGGAGTAAAGCAGCTTCCTGAACTGCATCATTAGCAGTGCTCCCAAAATAGTGCAAGGGAACACACTCCATTTGCAAGTCTGGTTTACTTTTTACAGTCTCCTCTACATGGAGCTATCTAAGAACTTACATAAAAGTGCAAGTTAAACACTGACATTGTAAGATATATTAAATGCATGAACTATTTGCAAATCCCATATATCTGATGTGAGAAAAACAAACAAAAACACAGCACGAGAACACAACCAAAAAGAGCCGAGAACACAACCAAAAAGAGCCGAGAACCCAGATGCGCAAACTTCCAAAGATGTTTCGGAATGACATAATGCTTTTATAGAGCAAATTTAAAATAATTAAGATGTAATAACAATGTAGTGCACATGCAAACTCACTGCACACAAAGGATAATGTCATGTTTTCCTAGCTTCAGTAATTTCCCTCATTTTCCCCCATTGTACATGCTAGACATAATGCTTATACTCTGAAAAACGACTAGAAAATTGTACCTTTTATCATCTCGTATTGTTTCTCAGTCACTCCATATTGCATTTGTTTATCAAAGCAACTCTCACACAACTACAGCATTTCTTTTGTCCTCTTTCTGCCTCATTAAAGGATATTTAACAATATCAACTATCAATTTCCCTGTCAGGTTTCAATTAAGACAGCTATTACCTGATCAATCAGTTACTCCTTCACTTCAGTGACGACTTTGCAGCTCCTGCTTTCAGCACTTCAAGCTTCTTTTCCTGCTATTACTACTCAGGGCAGCTGCCACTTCCTTCCTTCCCAACCCTGCTCAAGCCTTTCAGGTGCTGCATGGTCACAACTGCCTTGTTTAGGTCAAATATTTATCACCTGCTGCCATGCATTTAAACACCTAAACTACAAGGGCTTCAATTTTGAGGCAACAATACTTCCTTTTAAGTTAGGGACAAAAATGCGCATTTCCACATGAATCATGGACTGTGCAGGGGACTTTTCAGCACTGGCATCTAATCCTCCCTATATACAAGAGATAGTTACAAGCCATATGTGCTTTGTAAAGGAATTAAAAATATAAGGACCAAAAGTGCACTACAAATTTATATTTTCCTGGTATGATTCGGAAGGTTAATTATAATATAGCATCTAAGAAACATCAAGTCTACTGAAAGCAGAAAAAAAATCATATCTTCCTAACAAATCATTTTCTGTATTGAATAATTATATTGAATCATACTAAATCACTCAATAGTTTTTGCTCTGCTACATCTCTCCTCTAAAAAGGAAGTCTCCTACATGAGGTTTTAAATAGTCCATCGTTTAAGTGAAGAAATATTTTTCACTTTGTGACCACGGAAATCTGGATTTTGAAAACACTGACAAGTGAAATGCAGTTGAATCATTGAAATACACAGAATAGGTATGGGTACAAACTTGGCCTGGCCCGGCTCTCATTTTACTTTATATTTAATTATAACTCTTGAGTATACTTTTAACTTTTAGGTTAGTTTCGATGTACTCTCTGCACTGAATCATATTCCAATTGGGAAGGTAAATTCAACGTGCCTCCCGGGTTAAGAATAAGCTGGTACCTTGTGCTAACTAGTCTGTGTATTTTAAAAATAAACCACGAAAATTCTTGCTTAGCTGATCTTTTCTCTTGAGCTCTAATTACAGAGCTGCTTGTCCATTTCTATGCTTAAAGGACTATAAACAGGCAATAAATTGGGACATATGGCCAACAAAACTTTTTTTGGAACAGATTTTAAGTAAATAAACATATGTACTACCCAGCATATTACAGTCTCATATGGATCTAAAGCTAACATAGTAATTAATTTCAATTCACATGAGATTGCTCATTTTCATTGCTATGTATTTTCGAAGTTCTTCCCTCTCCCTAATCCATTTAGTTTCTGGGGTTGTAATTATTCCTTGCAAGCTCACGGACCTAATTTTAGGGCTTTGTTTTACTCTTTCTTCCAGCAATGTTTTCTATGTAATTTGCTTTAATATTTCTTCTTATTGTAGCAACCTGCATGGAGACCATTCAGCCCTTTTCTTTCCAGGTGAAAGCAGCTCCCAGAAGAAGGTTTGACAGTTATTCAGTTCAGACTGAAGGTTCCCTGGCCACACTGGGGGGCTGGCTCAGGGGATAACAGGGAGCACATGCTGCACAAGCTGCTTGGCCACCTCCTCATAGCTTGGGTCCAAAGAAGCTCCAGAAACTCAACTCAAAGCTAAAATCAACAGCATTCTAAGACAAATGGGACTCTGACGCTTCAAGTAATCCAAAGCACACTACAAATCCCATAGAAACACACAAACACACACACACACACACACATCTATCTTCACTGCCAAACCTCAATCCGTGCCAGATCCTTCCAAACCTTCAGGGATGGACTGCATTCCTTACGTGAACTGTAAGATTGGAAGCAAGTCCAATGAGCAGGTTTAACACCAACTAACTCAATAATCGAATAATTAATGACTAAAAATAAGGCACTTGTGCTAATCTGCAAGTGGCAGCTCCAAAAACAAACACACCTCTGCTTGCTAAATCTTCTATTTGCTACCCCAAACCCCCAAGGTTTGTTTTAGCCACAAAACACAGCTATCTGCTTCCACGGCAGCTGGAAATGTTCATATTGCACTCTTTTTCCCAGCAGTTAATCTATGCTATTGCAAGAAAACATCAAGACACATACACTTAAGCAGATATGTTACATTGCAAATCCACGAACAAAACAGCATTTAACTCCAAATCTTCCTGTAGATGGGGGAGAACAGCAATCACAGGAACATCTTTACCCTTATTAGTGACTTGTTTGTGCACATTTAATGCAGTTAATGGAATTAATTCATGTTTGAAGTAATTAATGCAGAAATTACCATTAGGAAAGAAGCTGATGCTGCTTGTTCTCCTCCATGCATAAGCACAGCACAGCTGCCCGAGACTGTTAAACTATTACCCACAATTGCCCTACACCCTCCCCAAATCATTCCAGGTCCACTCAAGTTGTCCCTTACACAACAGGTAGTGCATGTCCCCATACTTAATTCATTTTCCAACTTCATTTTCCTACCTCAGAACATAATTGAAAGACCTACTGCATAATTTCTTCTATAACAGCTATTAATCTATTCCACTTCTATTAAGTTCCGCAAAAACTTGGCATTCATTTCCATTTAGACAAACAGTACGTATTTTGAATTTTAGCCTACTTGTGGAATCCACAGCCCAACTTTTATTTAAACGTAATAGCTAATTCCATTCCCATTTGAAAATCATCAGCACAAACTTAACTTTCGAGGACATACTGAAGAGCAGTTGCTGCCTCCAAGTCTTTAAAAACTTCGTAGCCCTCCCCAAATCTCAAAACTCTTGCAATCAGGAAAGCATCAACAAAAAGAATTTGTTAGCTTCCTTTAAGTAAAAATCAACCTTCAATCACTAATTCAGGAGATACTTAAGCTGTGTTGGAGACCGGTGCATTTGTCTTTGATTCTGCACTTGCAAACTGTGATTGAACCACGTTGCGTTTCTACATTTCCTTGCCGACACAACTATTACTTCTTGCATTGATGTAAAGAGTTTTCATAATGGAAAACATCACTGACGTACGTGAAAATTTGGAGCTGTTTTGTGTGAGAAAACCAGGCTCAAGGTGGGTAGCATCAAGTTCAACTCCTGCCGAGGTGGAGCAGAAACCCAAGAGGAGCCTGGCACGGCTCTCAGTCACGCGCTTGGCAGCCTTTCGCCAAAGACAACACCTCTGCTTCAAGGTGGCCAATGCCCACGTGCCCACCTTGAGCACAGGGTCCATTCACCCACGGGAAATTAAATACACCAAAACTGGGGCAAGAGCAGCTGCGTTGGGGCTCAAGAGCGGCCTCGGTGGCGCATCCGCCACTTCCAACACCACCACTCCCGTCCAGCACCCACCTTCACATCAGCCACCGTTTATCTCTATGTAATAAAATCAGGGTGATGTACAGTGTCTGACAAAACAGCATTTTATCTACAGATTTTGATAGGCAGCGAATCAAAATAATTCGAGCAAGAAAACGCACTTTGTGCAAGTAGCTTATTTCACTGCGTAGGCTAAACGTATTTTGAGGAAAGATCACATTTTGTTTGGCAATTTATTTTATTGACAAAGCGTATTTCATCAGATACCGCTTCGCATTTCGTAGACAAATGCATGTTGTCAAATAGCCTATTTCCTCTGGTGGATGAAAAGCATTTTTCCACAAAATCTGAAACTTCTGTGAGAACAATGAGTCTCACACCATAGCAGGTCCTAAGGATAAACCGTTTTCATCATTAATTTGTGTAAAAAGGTATAGTTTTTAAGAGTATACCTGGAATATATTTAATATAAAAAGAAGTTTTTCTGCTGCCAATATGGCTGTGAACACTCGCAATAATGAATAATATATTTCCGTATTCCTTTTAGCAAGACTAAAAATCAATTTTTAAATAATTTGGGGTTCTGTGACTGTAATTTGTGCAATAGCTTTACTGCAAATTTACCCTCAAAGTAAATACATTAAAACTGGTAGCTGCCAAACAAAAACATTCCCACCATTCCTGGAGACCAATATTTTCACTGGCTTCTTCGGAAAAACCTTTTGTTCCGCCCAGGAGCATCGTGTCACCTGAGCAGAGGAAGCAGCTGCTCTTCCGGAGGGTACCGGCCTCCTCGAGCACCCCGTTTGCCACTTCTACCTTAGCCCAGTGCTGCTTTCTCACTCCCACTTAACTATAAAAGAAAAAGCCATTTCCTCCTAAATAATCTCAGTTCTAAGCAAGCAAGCAAATCCATCGAAAAGAACGGATTGCTGGAATATAAAACCTAAACATGCAGAGAACATGAAAGATGACATGTAAGCAAAGCCAAAATATTCCATAGGCCACCTACTGTCCCCCACCTTCAAGTCACAACTCTCAGACACTGCTCCCCAACCAGGGGCACCTGCAGTGACCCACCCAATAGGGTATATGGTACCATATGGTACATTGGTATCAATATGGTACCAATCTCCAAGTCATGCAGCACATTTTCCCCTTGCCTCAACTGCAGCTCTCTGACAGGGATTCACAGCACTCCCTGCTTCCAGGAGGAGGACTCCTGTTCCAGCAGCAAAGCCAGAAGGAAAGCCAGAAGGAAATCTAATGGAGCGGACACACGTGAAACGCGTGACCGCAGGCTGCAAGCACTTGTTTTCACTATATTTATGTAAGATGGTCTTGGAAGTAATATTTCCAATATTTATCATTTCATAGGATGAGTATGTTTCATGCAGAGAACACCTCACAGGAACAGCTCCCCACTTCCTGTAGCAGTCTATACTAGGCACGCATCCTCCCACCGGAGGATGGGTCAAATGCAGGCAGCCTGTGATGCCTCCCGACCACCACAGTGATGGACCAGGCCTTGGTTCACGCTTCAGGGCCAAAGCAGACATGAGACTTCCTGGCAGGATCCTCCTTCAGCCCCTCTTTTCCCTCCGTCCTTCCCAAATGCGACAGCAGCGTCAACAGAGACAAAGCACAGAATGAGGTACATCAGTGCACAACACTTGTAACAGGGAGGACAGCCGAGGGCTTCCCACCAAGCAACCACAGAAAGCTCCGTCGCACACGGCATCCTGGATGCCCCTACAGCCTCCTGGAAAGCCACAGCCTACTCCTGCCTGACGCCGAGCCCGGCCCACCTGTCTCCTCTAAAATCCCTTTCTTCATCTGCCCAGCGGCACTTCCCTGCCAAGGGGCTCTTCAGCCAGCTTTGGTTTTAGCTTAGGATGGACACAAAGAACATGCACTTACCGGGCAGTCAGGACAGTTTCCATATCTGTGTTTTGGACTGCTCCGTGCATCTAGAACAGTGTATGCCGTGCTATCCAAAACTCCCAGGGAAACGGGATAACTGGGCAACTTGCCCACGTGTCTGATCTGTTGGCCAGTGAAAAGGTTTGCAGCCAGAGCTTAGTGCCTGCATCCCACCTAGCGCCGTTCTTCCACGGAGGGAAGTTCGCAGTGTTCTTGGCCCTCATACAGGCTGCAGATGGCTCTTTGGAAAAGCTTTTTGAAACCATTTTTTATTTCCTACATGTGCCAGGAAATAGTCTTATCCCAAATTATTACTTTCAGAGCTAGAGAGAGACAAGTCAAAAAAAAAAAAAAGGATAGGGGAGCACTAGCTCGGCTGCAGGTAGCTGCAGTAATCGTGATCTTTCCTTCTTTAGTTGAAAGTTTTGAGGGTCCTTGATAGTTTAGCTCCAGCTAAGCTTTGACCTTCACTATTTTGTCCCTGTCTGATTTTTCTTTTTCTTTCTTTTTTTTTTAAAGCAAAGAAACACATATATTTTCTCTGTCACTTGTTCTTGTCCTCACCTCTTAGCTACTGCCTTCTTGTCTAGTAGCTCACAGAAAAGCTTCATGAGGCACAAGGGGTTTCTTTGAGCTTCTTATAATCAGTTTCTGAGTTTCTTAGCGTTCCTCTCCCTCCAAAAAAAAATCACCTGGTTCTCTCCAGGTCCCTTTCTGACTACTTCCCAGAAGATTCTGACTATTGATCCCACCAATAAACCGAAGCATTTTAGTTCTTACCAGGAGCATACATCTGAAGAGCTTTCCTCAAAGAACTGGTTTACATCCTAGAATCATCTCAAAGTATGCGAAACCCAAGTAAACCCTTGGATGAAACTGGAAGACGTTCTCCAGATATGGAGAAGACTCCAAGTGCAAAAGGACATTGAGTCCTGAGGGGCAGACTAGAGAGTGCAGCGCAGACATGAAGCTTTCAGCACAAACTCTGTGCTACTTGCTAATATAGACACAGACAGTATCATGTGCCCTTTACGTCTAAGCATCCAGGAGCCGGATTTACATTTAAAGGGTTCTGTTGGAAGGTCTGGGGGTATATTTAGTTGACAGTCATTCAACTGAGAAAAGTTTTCCTATATATCCACAACGGGCAACGTGCTCCGTGACAAATGCAGCCTTATAAAACTTGTTTTCCCAGACTTACCTTAAAATAAATGGGAACTACTTCCCCAGAGACAAACTAGAGAAAGAGCCTAACTTTGAGTCATGTGAATCACCTTCTTATTGCTCAAGAACCTGCTTAAATGCATTGTCCTCATCAGGGTAAGCCTGACCTTTGTACGTGACGCCAGCCTAGGTTCCCTACTTTAACACAAAGAAATAAAACATCTACTGTGAGAGAACAAGGTGCAAATCTCTTGAACACTGTCGGTAACCTGCATGCCATGAAATAAATAGTTATCCCAGCCAGTTACGTGTTTTTGAATGGTTTCCAAGCACGTTTGCAAGCCCATCCTTACATGGCCAGTGCAGCGTGAGGGTTACCCAAGGCTCTGACTAGGGTGGCAGCAGTAGAAGTTGTTCCCTTGTCCCAGATTTGCAGGGACGAGTCTGCTTCTTAAAGGTTAGAGACCTCTTCATGCCTGGATTCTGGAGAAAGCCACTGTGATTCTTCTCTCAAATCCATGTTTTGAGTCATTTGGTTTTCATATCACAGACTTAAAACGAACATATTTGGAATGTATATTTAGCCCTCTGTCTTCAAGACACACTCTTGGTCAATACGCTTTCCAGTTACAAATTAATAAAATATCAGTTGCAAAGGAAACCACATGGTGGTACCAAGGATCATCTGAAAAAAAAAACAGCAGCCAAGCTCCTACTATCTGTGCATCTCCCAGAAACATCAGGCAATAACCACACTGTAGCAGCTGATTGATCAGAGCCAACCAGCACAGGTTAACGAGGTAGTAACACTGGACTATTTTTTAAAAAAAGAAGTGCCAGTTGTTGCATGTATTATCATCATAGGGCTAGGACATCTTGGCAACAATTAATAGTTACCCGATTCACATAAATTGCTTTCATTATTCTGAAGCAGCTACTTTCTTTGAATGTAATGACTAAGAGGAAAAGAAACAGATGTTTCTGTTGCTAAGGAGACTGAAATAAAAACATGGGAGAAAGAAAATATTTACAATATTTTTTTAAAGAGGAAAACTCATTTCACTTGGAATTAACTGCTTGCTTTATGAGCAGCAGCGCGGCCAGCTATCATACAACAAAACAGCAGCGCGTTTCGTTTCTCGCCCTGCAATTGTTCTGCTACAAGATATTCTGCATATTTATTGCGGGACAGCACAGCATAACAAATGAGGATGCCTAGACACACACGGCCCTATCTCTCGTCTTGAGGAGCTGCAGATGCTCATTGTCAAGAGCGGATTTCTGCATAACAAGCCGGCGCTCTGCTCAAGTGAAAACAACTTCCACTGTCCGCACAACGTGCCACGCTGGAGTTATCATAGCGCCAAAAGTGACAAAAAGGAAAACAAAGACCAATCTAGAGTAGTATCTCCAACATTAGGCATATTGTCTTTATGTATATACTCACACTGCTATAATTTTCCAGACATTGTAAAGCAGAGAGCAGATGTCCAGGCGGTATCAAGAGCTGGGTCAGTAGTAACCGCGTGGAGCTGCTTCTACTCTACCCACTCAACTACAGTGTCAGCAGAGCACATTTAAGGGGAATGTTCAAGTAATTAGGAAGTAAGGATTGATCAACTATGTACCTGGAAGTCAAAGGTAATTGTTTACTTATTTTTAATACAAGTAAGCAGATATGTTTTTAGCAATGCCCACATCTCCAACTACTTCTCAAATCTAAGAGCTAAATTCTACTTTTTAAAAATTCATGTGCCACACGCTTAAAAAGAAAGCAACAACAAAAAAACCCAGAACTATAAAAACGACAACATACTAGAGATACTTTCTTCCGGATGTTTACAGCGCCTGCTCACAAAACACAAGATTTAAGAGTTTGATTAGCATTAGAATTGCAAAAGCTTTTCCCCTCTTCCAACTCACTACCATTAACTTGCTGCATTGCGCAGCCGCCTGCAAACCCCTCTGCAGCTCCCATCCCCTCCTCCAAAATCAACTGCTGATGAGGTGAAAACAGCACAGGCCTCCAAAGGGCAACATTAGACCTAGCTGCAAGTCAAACAGGTGCCATTTTTAAAACCCACACAGCTAAATTGAACTTATTATATCAAATATATAATTTAAAGGTACTGTGTCGAAACCCATAGTTTGAAGGTTAGGTATATTTTGTTTTGCTATAATAGTTCATGCAAGACAATGGCAGACGCAGAGTTTTTCCTCTCCAAGTCACCGTAAACATACAAATATTATGAGAAACGCTTATCTAAGTGTAACAGAAAATAAATGCTTGCTTGAGGACAAGTGGCAAACCACATGCAGACAACTCTGAATTGGAAAAGCGAATCAACGACAAAAATCATTTGTCCTGTGAATGAGGAGGCTTCGTGCACCTAGAGCAAGGTGCAGCCGCGCTCTCCCGGACGCCCTCCCCGTCACCCGGGCTGAGCCAGTCTCGCCGAGCGTCTTGCTCGCCCTGACCTCTCCTCTCCCGCAGCCGGCGGTGACATCTCCAGGCTGACATACCCACCCATTGGCATGCTTATTGTAGCTGGTTCATGCCCTCGCTCCTATAGCACATACATATATATACACACACAGATATATACATACACACATGTATATATATATATATATACACACACACACACATATAGCTGTCAGCTGGCTGGGGGCGCCCGAGCCCGCCAGTCCCTCCTCCATCCACCAACACAGGCACTAACAGCTCACACCAGCACAAGTCAAAGCAACGTGGCAGCAAACATCTCTTCGCACAGAGTCCCTTCACTTAAAGATAACTGGTTTTAGACACGCACAAGTCATCAGAGTGTCTGGCCTGGCCATGACTGAAGGTAACCGAGTGTTACCTTTGTCCACTGGCCTCCCAAATGCATCCCTGGTACCTTCAGAAACCTCCTTAATCTTGCATTCCGGGGCAGCCTGGATATCTGCAGGGTTTTCTTCTCCCCCACCTTTCAACCACAGCTCTATATTCCAGTAGATAGAAAAAGCCGAGTTCTCTAAATTGCAACATATATCAAGACCTGCTCTTAGTTAGATAATTCAGAAGTCAAAGTTTGAACGAGCTTTTCCTCCACAAACAACTTTCTACTGACAGCTCACATTCCATTGACACATGAGCAAAATATAAATTATGCAAGTCCATCGCACAGCATGCAGATATTTTTATTAAAATTCGTAGCCAACTCCAACGAGAATCCTTATGAATTCTGCACACTATCAGCCTCCATTTACCAACACTCGACTTATGCAGTAGCGAGTAATCAGGCAAAGATCCAGGACTCCTCAAAAAAAACTCCTCTTCTCTGCCAGCACATTTTTATTGGGCTGTTAATGAAATTTTAATATTTTTACAGAGATAATTTTTTCCCACCATATTCATTCTGGGTACCCTTGTCTGGAGTCCACTAAAGGTATTTTAAGACACAGTAATTCACTTCTTTGTTTTTATCACCCTAGCCCTAATGTTCTGCTTCAATTATTCTCCTTTTCTGTACAGCTGACAGAGTCCTAAGATTCAGCCAAAACGAGATTCAATTTCTCACCTATCCATGCAGGACCTGACAATGACAGTGTTTCATTTATTTCCTCAAATCAAATCTCGTATCTTAATAAATCCCCTCACAATTTCTTTCTCACAACAAGTAGTTGTGCAGTTTTGCCTGGGCCAATGTGCAGGCAGGGACCATTTCGAGCCACCACCAGAAGTAAATGCATCAAACTCGACTAACACCCCTCTATATTAAACAAGTGTTTAATGAAACGATGCCTCTCCTCCCTTAAAATATCCTTTAAAGATTCGATGGACTCATGATATGATAATGATATACAAAGCGTAAGAAGCTGTCTTAATGCTATTTTTGTAACCACTTACATCACAATGATCCAGTTTAATGTAATATAGATCCTTGTTCTTCCATTGTGCTGATTTACTGCTGATTCTTAGAGAAAGTTGCTCTTTAAAAAATATATTCATTTTCCAATCCCTTTCCTTGTATTATAATGCATGATTTGGCAGATTTGGGATGGGCGAAGAAGAGAAAAAAAAAAGAATAATACTGATTTACTTCATACCTTTTTTTTTTTTTTTTTTTTAAATATAGGATGGAATTTTACCTTCACTGCCTGAAGTTTAGGAGGAGAAAGACCAATAGCAGAAGTTACACTGGTTTTGTGGTTTCAAGTCTGAGTGGAAATACTTTATTAAGCTGCAATTCCGAGTTTGCAGCTTAAGAAATAAAAAGACAGAATTAGTCAAGACAAGAAAGGTGCAGAAATCAATTCAAAGGAATTAATTTTCTTCAGTGAAGAGTAAGAGTATACCTAAAAATAGAACTGTTTACAAGACTATCTACCTAAATGATACAGTTTTTTTTTTCCACCCACATCCATCAACCATTTGAGCTGAGTGCATCTTCCACCTTTTGGAGACCCAACCAAGCACATGGATTCAGTCACCTGCACACGAGCTCCCAGCACAAGCCCAGCAAGCAGAATGGCTGCCCCACCAATGACCATGACAACCACCCATCTAAGGCTGATTTTGATCTACATGGCAAAGTGGGGTTAGAGAGATTTCTTTTTTAAACTATGAGTACAAAACTGCACTAGTAAAGCCAAAAGAAATATTAAAAATAGCAAATTATGAAACAGAGCAACCCAAGCACACCAGAAGCAAGTAGCAATATTCACTGAAAGTACCTCCAGAACCCAGTGAAACATCACAGATACAAACGTCCCTACCTCTGGCAGAAGTGCCCCAGGAATTTGGCAGAAAATGCACAAAAGCAAAAAGACATCCATGAAGTCTTTGATCTACCGAGTGAAAATGGAGCAGTGGTTTTCCTAAAGGATGCTGCTGCTGGGGAGATGCACAGGCACTGGATGCTTTTGCTCCTCTTAAAAACCATTGCTAAGTGTGGGAGAGAGGCACGTCAAACTGCCCAGGGCAGAGAGGGCTATTCCAGCAATTTGCTGCAACTGAACTAGCAAGGCAGCTTTGTAAAACCTGCAGCAAATTCTCTTCTACAGAGAGCAGCAGCCCTGAAAACAGAAAAACTCTCATAGCATCAAGAGCCAGGAGCACAAGGAGGCTGCTGAACTGGTCGCCCCAAGCCCACCAGTACCGGACACCCAGTCCTGGTTCCCTCTCAGGATGGAGGGAATTTCAGTCGAGAGCACCGAGGAACTGAGAAACCCTTGCAGGGTTTTGCTCAAGGAGTTAGACTTCTCTCTTTCTGTACCTCCTCTCCCAAGGTTTAGATCCACCATGACAAGATGATAGGAGATTTTGTCAAATATGAAGAAAAAATAAGCTAGGAAACAAGCTGAAAGGCTGATGCCCCAAGGATATGTTTGATGACAACCAACTGGCCTATAGCAAACAGAAAGCACGATTATGTGCTAAGTGTTGAATGAAATAATCCACCTAAATTCTTACCTGCCTTGCTTAAAAATATTATCAATCCCCAATTATGATTTTGCAATGAAAAGCTGCATTCTACCAACTCCAAGTGAAGGGTTTATTTTACCAACGGTGCAATCTTCAAGTAGTTTCTGAAGCAGCAGCTCCACTGAATTAAATGGGCTGTACTTCAGAAACGATCCTCAGTCAAGTTAAAAACTGCAAGAGAATACGGAGCTCAGAACAAAAAAAGAACCTTCTACCTAACTTTTTATAGCAAGCAATCAATTGAAGGTTGCATTTCCTTTCCTCCTGAGCTTCTCCTAAGCAAGATAGCCTACTTTCTCTGTTGGATGTGCTGGGAGAGTGTGTCCTTGGATGTAATTACATTAATTCCCAGAGAGCATGTACAACACAGTTGAATTACAGGGTGTCTCGTGAGCACTCTGGCCAGCATTTAGAGGTACAACAAAGGAGCAAACCATTTGCACGGCTTTTTTCCCCTCTTTCTGCTTATTGCACAGCATATAGTGTAGGATACGCAGATTTACAACATCAGGATACTCAGTTAGCCATTCTTATCAACCAAGGAGTTCTTAACTGTGTGCAGTTCTGAATAAAAAAACGCATTGATCAAAGGACAATTGCATATTAGGAGCAATGAAAACCTAAAATCCTCACTTGATTCCAAGTTTGTCAGGATGGGCATCTCCAGCAAATTAAACTCCAAGTGGTACGGGAAAAGGTGCATTTTATCTCAGTGAAACCTTCTCAGGGAACTCAACTGAGCTAGAAGACACTGAAGCAGATTTCTGTAAAGGCAAGTGCTAGAACAAATGGCTTGGCTCTACAAAGGCACAGTTTCTCGCTGAGATCTAGAAAGGCCTTTTCAGGCATAGATGGAAGCCCCTAGATCAACAAGGTATAAACCCCTGCAAGGAGAGCAACGCGGGCGCCGTGGCTTTGGCTACTCACTCAGGCGGGGGTCAGCGGCGCTCGGCTCCGTCGCCCTCGCGGGTCCCGGCTCCAGCCCTCCGCGTGACACAGGCTTCCTAATTCAGGGAGCGAGGAAAAGCAACAGGGACCTGTCAGGAAGGAGGAGGAAATAGAGATTACTTTCAGGAAAATGAACTGTAAAATACTGGTCATGGGTACAGGCTTTCCAAGTACTTTGATACTCATCCCTTAGAGGTTTTAACCGACAAAAAGACAACAAAAACTATCCCTTTAGGTTGGCAAAACACATCTTTTGGAAGCATCTTTTGTTAAGCTTCTCATTCTCCCTCCTCTCTGCCCTAAACGTAGAGGGAAAACCAAGCCATGTGTTTGGTAGGACATTGAACTTTCCTACTATTCCAATTAACAGATGGGCATTAATGCTACTTTTTTCTACTCTACTCTGTCAGAAAGAAAAGGCAGAACCACCTTGGACAGCAGCCCTCAAAACTTTTGAATCAAGACCTTTTTCCACCTGGTATCTTCACTACGGAAGGTTTAACTTGAAGCTCTAACCTTTCAGCAGACCACTAGTTCCTTGCACTATTAATCAATACTTTTCTGTCACAGCACAGACTGGGCTAGCTGATCATTTTCTTTTTTTCCCCTTATCGTCAAAAAAATGTTTTTGAAAAACAATTTGCCGAACATAGTCGCACATTTGGCAACCCTAGGCTTCATCATCTCCTTATTTTACACTATAACACTCGCGCTCTTTTGTGCAGTCCTATCAACCCGCACTTCAGTGCAAGCTGCACGTCCGTGCTATCTACTACTTTCCTGCTAAGTCTCTCATTTACAGTACTGCAACTGCTCATTCTCCTGCACCTTCCATGCTTGTGTATCACAGCCTTAGTGACGGCTGAATTGGGAACAGAAACACTTTTAAGAACAGCACCAGGTTATAAAAAACAAACAAACAAACCATTATACAAGTAATTTTTAAGAGCTCAAGTTTGCCTTTTAGTCCGATTTGTGCAAAAACTGGCAAGTGGATATAAAGAATCATCTTTTAATCCTCAAGAAAGACCACCCTGCATGCAGCCTTTGAACTCCTTTGGGGAGTTCCTGGAGAAGCTCCCATGGAACAGGGAGCATTTGGACTTCCTCCACCACAATGACCTTGGTTCTTTTTAGGCTTCTGATGTGTTAATAAATAGAATTATACACTTAAAAATTCAGTTCACCAGACACTACATAATTATTCTCAAAGTACAGTCACTTAATGCCCCATATTTCTCAAAGTAGAAGGTTTCCTAGGCACACCATGGGTGAGGAAGGCACCACCCCTCCATGGAAAGGTCATCTGTACCTCCTGTCCTGCTCCTTCACATGCAGTTACTGATGGGCTTATGCTCCACAGCAACCAAAATGCCTCAAGCTATGCAGAAATGACAAAAAAATTACTACTTCTAATTACTAATTCTAAAGCTGTGTCTGAGAATGTCTATAGATTAAGTAAAAAACTCTGAAAGGAAAAGTACAGTTTTGATTTCGACCTATTACTGCAGATGCTGCAAAGACTTAGGCACCAGCTTAATTGTTAAACCTTGGCTCTGCTAGAGCTTTCTTATGCAAATCAAGCTGTTAATGGTAAGTTGCAAATTAAGCGTGTTTAAGTTTCTATTAAGATTATGTGTTTATATTTTATTGTGGATAACCCCAAAGCCCCTGTCATCCCATTAATTCTTTATGATCCAGCCTACACACTTTAGAGACCCAAGAGACAACAGAATAAACTTTCATCTGTACTGAAAATATTTCATAATTAGCAGATATAGAAAAGAAATAGAGACAGCACATTAGGACAAAACAAAGTTTGCAGTGAAAGCCTGTGGCTTGTTCCTGCCGTTCTACCAAATAGTTAATACAAAATCTGAACAAGTTGCTTGCATTCAAATTTATAAAGGCACTTAAAAACACGACAGATACATGCTATCCTGGATGCCATCACTGTATGTCCATACTACTTGTCAATATTTGTCAAAGTGAGGTGCATGCACACAAATTCAAGTAGAGGTCTATTTGTATTACAAGATGGACAAATACTCTTCACATCATGTTCACTTCTCTTTCCAGGATGTCATTAATATTTCCGTCGGTACCAACAGCACCAGGAGCAGCACTAGCAAAGCACCTCATCAGGATACAAAGCGTTAATTCAGCCTGAAAAGTCTGTAAACCATTTTCAATTCCACTGGGTAAGTGGCATAAAATCCATAAACCTACCATATATTGCAATACCTGGTCCATACAGAATAAAGACTCCAATGCTTTGGAGACACTGTCTATAAACACACACTAAAAGCATCTGGCACACTTTCTCCCATCACATTTCTTGCCCTCATTTATGATGAATTAAAAGCCCTGTTTCTGGGTTATAAATTACACATGGAGTAATGACAGAAACGGAATATTCTTCCAGCTACAAACACAAAACCTGGGAGCTGTAAAACCACGGTAACTTTTATAATTTGTATTTAGGTCGAGCCTGTGTATATGCTGCCTTTCATTAAACCACCAAGTTTCTATCTTTAGCAAGAAGACCTCCAGATCACTCAACGCAAAGCACTCGCCCGCTGAGCATCGCCAAAATATTTTTCTGCTCATTTTTGAAGGCATCGGCCCTATGCTGGGTAGCTGCCTCTGTGACTCAGCCCTACAGTCCTCCAATGCCTCAAAACCCTAACAACGTGATTTGCACAGTGCATAAGAGGCCACTATTCCCGTTTAATTGCAGGATATCTTGGCACACAAACACTGAACACAACATATCCGCTAGCATCCTGCGCCCAATCTGCAGAGCATGTAGCATTATACAGCACTTCCCGGGATATAGATCAGCTCCGGTTGCTTTCAGCTGCAGTTCTGAGTGATAAACGTGTTTCTAAATTAAGGCAGGCAATAAGCGAAGACTAAGCACAGACTTCCTGGCTGCGGCGCATCCCGTGGCGCGCAGACACCTGCCGTCCCGCTGCGGCTCCGCTCCGTCCTGGTCCGCGTTACACCAACACGGCGGCCCCGCGACGGGAGCGTCCATCCGCGCCCCCGGCTCCACCGCCTCCGCTTGCTCTGGAGAGGATCTCTCCAAAACACTGAATCAACTGAGCACCCTGGGGAGGAGGATGATACTGTCCTGAAACTTTACACGGAGGCCACGATGGATTCAAGCTGTAGATTTCAGTTTTTAGCAGCTTGACTAGTGGTGCTTTAACATAGTCCATGTCTTCACAGCGGGTCAACAGACCCTACTTGTTCCTCCAAGTGTTAGGCAGTATTTAAGAAGCAAGGAAAAATCCAGTGCAAGCTCCATGCACAGTACACAGAATTGCCCTCCTTAAGCAATCCCTATGAACCCGTGCTTTATACAGCACAAACATTACAACAAACCAGATGCCATCTGGAATGGATATCCCATTTGATGGTTAACACAGATGTCAATTAGGGAAAGTGATATCGATCAAAACCTAACACC
The DNA here is from genome assembly GCA_032273925.1 of Rhynchotus rufescens. Taxonomy (NCBI): domain Eukaryota; kingdom Metazoa; phylum Chordata; class Aves; order Tinamiformes; family Tinamidae; genus Rhynchotus; species Rhynchotus rufescens. The sequence goes on along the minus strand of JAVCKT010026296.1, from coordinate 12,598 downwards.
CTTGACAAATGAGAGGCAAACTTTCCAGATACGCCTTTCCTCATCCTGACATCAATACACATAATGGAAATTAGGTTTATGAGCTTTAGGCCAAACTTTAAAGAAAAATATGATTTTTCTCTTCCTATTAGCTACCAGAAGATATGAGAGGGGAAGATTAGCAAATGGAAATTAACTGACTCTTTTGCTAATAAATAATAGAAAAAAAAGCTTTTAACAGCCATGAAATTATGAACAGAAGTGTTTCAATACATTATAGTTGTAAAACAAGACAAAAGGAAAGATTTAGCAAAGGAAGAGAAAAAGAAATTAATGATTTATCAAGTAGGGAAGATCTCTACCATGTCAGAATCAACATTTTTACTAATTTTTGGCTTTAAAAAGATCTTTTTGGTTTTTTTTCTCTCTGTTGCATATTCTCAACAGTCAAGGAAGCAATTTCTGTGTTCAGGTCCATATCCAAGTCAATGAGAGTGGGAATGTCTGGCAGTAGATCACGACAAAACCCCAGCAGCATTACTCACAAGCAGCAGAAGACCCAAACTGAAGCAGAACCACAGAAAACACACACATATATTTACACATATACATCTCCACAGTCTGGAGCTAGTTAGACGACAACAGGATAGATTTCAAACCCTGAAACAAACAACCTCTTGGCTGCTGTCCTGCTTTGGAGCATCAGCACTACATCCCAAACTACCAAGAGAAAGCCCTGAAAGGGAAAATCCAAGCAGCTCTAGAGAAGAAATTGCTCCATCAAATCGTGTCCTGTGATTTTGAAGAGCAAATTCCACAAGAAAGCTTGGGAGCTTTGGAGAACAGGTACAGCTGCTATTTACCACTTACAAATAACATTTCTTACAAATAAAGCAACCAACAAAGGGTTGTTGGTTGACCAGTGAAACCCTGTCAGGGGAAAGCTACTCAGCAGAGTGAGGCAGCTGTGAGAAACACTTCATAGTGCTCGAAGGAGAAACTTGGCTCAAGAAAGGCAAGGCTGGCACTGAGGGCAGGCCCCCGCGCGCTGTCCCCGCGGGGTGCGGGATGGGGCCCGAGGAGGGCGGTGGCGCCTGGTGCAGGTCGGAGGACGGTGGGCGCTGGGACAGGCGGCTCCTCCCGGGGCCTTGGGCTGGGGGCTCAGCCCAGACAGGCTGGCTGCAGCGCGGCCGCTGCCACATGCACCCACACACCGGCCTCCCTCGCCAAGCTCCTCTAAGAGGAGCCAGTTGCCAGGGTTGCACAATAAAGCGAAATGGAGGGGAGGAGGAGGAAAGTTCAAGGGAAAGGAGGGTTTCCTCCTGAAGCGAGAGTGCGGAGCATGAGCACCCTGCCTCACAGGCTGCTGCACCCGAGGGTGGGAGGGCATGGAGAGCCGGATAACCTCCCGAGCGCCACTCACCTCGGGCCAGGGCAGCCACGGCCCCCTCAGCGCGCCCGGACGCCGGTGCCAGGCGAGGACTCGTCCGCGTCGGCCGCGGGGTCCCCGCCACGACCTGCGGGCCGTGCCCAGAGCGCTCGTCTCCACAGCCATGGACGGGACAAGCCCTGCCAGGCTCTGCCAATGCCACAGGGCAGAGAAGCAGCGAATCTGGGAACAGCACCACCAAAACCAAGCTGCCGTTGCCACGTGGAGAGCCCCGCACGCAGCGGCGCGTGTGCTCGAAACCTCTCCGCTGCCTTCCGCGCGCTGCCAACCCTTCCTGCAGGGTTCACGGAGGAAATCCCTTCCCGCAGTTCTCGGCACAGAGGCAGCAGGCAGTCTCAGGGAGTACAAGCCCCATCCCTCTCCAGCAGCCGCTTCCCCACTAATGTATTCCCTACGAGCGCGGCGCCTACGGCCGCTCACGAGCCCCAGCCGGGCCCCGGCAGCGGCCGTGCGCCGGGGCAAGAGCAGCCCGCAGAGCTCTGCTCCCCTTCGCCCGCCTGCACCCGCATGAGAACACCTGAATTCACTCCGAAACCTCTGCTACGCAAGCTCCGGTCTAGCATAACTACTGGAGAGAGATCGATAATAAAATAATTAATTTAATAAATAATTAAGTCCATTTTCCCCCTCTCCAAGTGCAGCACCACTCTGATAAAACAGTGACGTAAAGCCACATGCTTGGTTAATTTATAAACACAAAATAAAAGGCCAACTGAGAGGCAAGCCAGAGCTGTCATTTGAAATTAGGGCATATGACAACCCTAATGTGATTTGAAATTCAGATTTATATTAGGCCTCATTAAGTAGTTTAGAGAAATTCATAAATCTTTTTATTGAGTCATTTTTTTCTCCTAATTACCTCTACAGAATGATGCACATAAATACACAAAGTAAAACATACTATTTCTAAACCATAAGATATTCTAATGATATATTGTATTGTTTTAAAGCCCTATCACCTCTCATCCCTGAAAATAAAAATGTCAAGATCTCTCACAGCTCCATTAAAAAGAATAATAATAATAAAAAAACCTAGCACCTCTGGGCTTATATATCAGACTTTCTTCCAAAACAGTTCCCAAGTAAGCAGCCCCAAATATTTAGACAGTTTAGACAAGCATTGCCATTTGCCTTTTATGTAAGGATTAACTCAGAAATAACTTATTCCTACAAACTGTGATTTAAGACATATTTTGTGGGTTCTCAGTTTATTACTTCTAGTCCTTGCTACTTGTATCACCTTTCAACTCCTCTCCTTAGGAGCTAAGCCTAGACCTTGGTCCAACGTAGTAATAAAACATGCACACGACTTATCAGCAGTCCCTCATTAACAGAGATCATTTTATTTGTTTCTTAGTCCCTACAGAGGCAGCTTAAGTTTTTCTGCCAGTCTAAATTTCATTGGCAGCATTTTGTTTATATTAACTTTCCACCCAAACTATTTATATGATATCTATTATCACAGTACCTAAAAATCTCATCATTTTAAAATTATTAACTGATATAAAGATTACAGCCTTTTTTTAAAAAAAAAAAAGGAAAAACTTTTTTTAAAAAAGCAAAAACTTTGGGATACTCATGCACAGAGATATCACCCTTACAAAGACCTTGACATGCTCAATACAGTTCAACTTCATGAGAAACTCAACAAGTCTAGAGCTTGCAGACATTAAATACGTATTAATAGATGATAGTGGGCATGAGTTAATTGCACAAAGCACAGAAAAGAGTCAAGAGAACAGAGGAGCTAAGAGGCAGGAATCGAGAGCGTCAGCTTTTGGATGCTGAACAGCAGAGAGCACCCTAAGTGAGCATAAATACACTTAAATAGGATTTTCAAGTATTAAAAGCTAAGACAGTGAATCTATACATAGCCACTGGTAAAAGAAGAGCTTACAAGGACACCGATCGCTCCTTGCTTTGCTAATTTAATAACAGACAAGAAGTTTGAACAGTTTTCCCTTTATATTAAACAGCAAACCTAGAGGTTTGTATGTGCATGAAGACAAGTCAAACCATTATCTGGATTTCATAGCACAGAATTTCCAATGACCTTCTGCCAAACACTTAGCTTACAAAAGAAATATCATGGGCTGCAGCTAGGTGTTCATAAACATCTAAGAGACCACTGCTGTAAAATGCACCACGTACAAAGCTTTACAGGCAGAACGGCTCATCATTTGTGCTCCATGAACGCAAATACCTGCCCAGTGTCTCACACACAGAGGGTTGGCCATGGACGTGGCCAAGAGTCCATCCTTGCAGACTCCTGACTGAGTGTGGTTCTGAGCAACCTGCTCTAGGTGACCCTGCTTTCAGATTGGATCATTTCCAGAGATGCTTTAAATCTCAACAATTCTATGATTATTCATATTTGAGTATCATTTCTCAGCAGCAATTCTGTGATCTAGTTGCATTTTTTTCCCCTCAGAGCTGAAGATATTGAGAACACTTCTTCCTGTTTTTGGTATACTTAAAGGTTTATTTAAGGCTTGCACTTAAAAGGGTGTTTTTTTTATGCTGTCTGCAAAAGCAAGATCTAGAATTTCATTCAAGAAAGCTTCATGCATGCCTTCTAAACCACCAAGGGGCTAAACACCCTTCTGATCTGTGCTTGTTACCTACCCAGTCAGTATCATTACAAGGATGGCAATCATCCCACTGAGCCGAGCGCTGGGAGGGTCACTGAGGGGACCAAGGATGAAGGCCACAAATCTGGAGGCCGAGAAGCTTCATTAGTTCCACTAATCACAGAAGAGTGTGTTTTCGGGAAGCGACGCGCTGGGTTTGCCGCCTGCCTTACAAGGCTGAGCAGGTGTCTCAACACATCCTGTCTGCAGAGCAGCCCAGGAAGAGCAAACACCGAGCGCGCCGCTCAGCCTCAATTAATAAAGGCAGAAGTGATTCTGCATTCAACAGGATGGATAAAAATGGTGCCCTGCTGTTCACTGTGGGAGACAGAATTTAAATATCCTGTAATGTAATTTGGTACATCACCACATATCAGGCCTGACGTGCCTCATTTCCACCAGCAGAGTCTTTGCACAGGAGCAGCTCTTCAGTTTAAGGCAGTGAGCTCTGATTTACACCAGGCCAAGGGAAGAGCACGAGGCCCTTCCTATCTTAATAACGTCTGTCATTTACTGTTAAGTGCATTAACAGCGGATATAATCATATGTTGGTATTGTATTACGAGATAACAGAATCAGCACTGATTGAAAGGGGAAAGAGAGTACTAGTTGCTGTTAAGTCATTTACATCACCCTTCACAAAAAAATCAATTAATAAGTTGCAGTATTCTCTAATTTCAGTTTCTTTTTAATTAGACCAATACAACTAAAAGGGACTCACAAGCACCCACTCTAGGGAAGAAAAAGTTTAAAGGAAGGCTTTGACAGATGCTGTTGCATTCAAGTTTAGATAATAGGTCACAACAAAACCATAATCCCTTTCAATAAAGTCCTGCTTGAAGTTATAATGAGAACAATTTTTCCATCAATTCTCCAACTCCTCCATGCAATGCCATTTGGCCACAGATTTGCAGCTGGCAGAAGACAAGACAAACAAAGCATCTAATCACAATGGGAATGCCACTTGCCTAAGTCATTTTCATAAACTTTTTTTCTTTTAATATTTTACTTTGAAACAAAAACACACGATCTAAAGGTATTTTCAGTGCACTTTCAATACTATTCTCATTTTCAAGCTCAAGTGCCACCTGCTGGTCCCATTTCTCACCCAAAAGGACATGATTTCAGGTGCCTCTTCTTTCACATTTTTTACAAATATAGGTAAAAACACATGTAAAAAAATCAGAAACTCAATCAGAATAGGGAGCATGCACTCCTACAAAGACATGTAATATAAATACTGAAAAGTGCTTTCCTTGCTCTAGATCTTGTGCCCTTTCAGGGCTACTCCAAAGTCGCCACTACACCAGGAGGTGTCCATCAGCACTGCTGATACAACTTGCAGGTTTGTCCTTTTTGCAGCATCTTCCATAAGATAATTTACAATACCCTGATCCCTGCTAGGAGGAGATCCCTATCTAAATAGGTTCAGCCTCATAGACACACACTGGAAAAGGGGAAGTGGCAAAGAAGATTTGTTTAAATCAATAGGATCCACAGTGGACAAAATCATCAGGACACTGACAGGGGGGAACATGTACAAAGGATTAAAACGTTGCTGGCTTTGTTCAAGCGCCACCAATGGTCTTTGGTGGCTAGAAGACATGCAGGTGCATGAACAGGAGGACCAAGTGGGTGGACCAGGGCTAAGGAACAGCAGCAGAGCATGGAGCAAGTGGGTGGAGGACCTGAAAGGAAGGTAGATGTCTGACAGCAGGGACCTTAGAAGAGATTCAGCATGGACATTCAAGAGGGATCATTCCAAAGCAACATGCAAAGCAACTAATGAGGCAGCTACAACATTCCTCCTCTCCGGATCACAAAATGGAGTTGCTGAACAGTTTATGCTGCTTCCGAATGTTGTAGCACTGAGGATGAGAAGGACAGAGAGCTGAGGCACAAATACACTGAAGAACAAAAGGCCGTTAACACGAGTTTTGGACAAGGTACATCCTGGATCTGCGGAGCAAGGAACAAACAGAAGTGACCTCTGAAATCCAGATCTGAGAAGTTGGAAAAAAAAGAAACCAGACCTCATTTTAAGGGAAGAAGAAAAAAAAAAAAAAAAAAAAAAAGCAGCTTTCTCTTTCTTTGATTGGCCAGATCAGATTTCAGTCCACAGCTAGGGCTACCAACCTAGCGACTTCCCTTGATTGACCTCAGTTTGGCAGCCCCTGGGTTGTCTGGGAGCTCAGCAGGTTTATCCCAGGAGGGACAGCTCCAGCCAAAGATTATCTGAGGCAGAATAAACTTCCTAAGAGACACTGACCTGGATCTGAGAGAGATGATGACTCACAAACCACTATCTTCTCACCTTTCTACTTGGCCATCTAGATCCTTCATGGAGGAAGGAAAAAAAGTATATCTGTATATCTTATTATATATTTATATGTATATATATATATATATACATACTTACTTACTAAAAAGGATTCCACCACACAGATACATCTCCCATAAAAATCTTTAGAAGACAGAAAGAATGCCAAGTGGCTTCAGTAACTCAAATGTAGATGGAAAGTTGGATTTTTAATGAGTACTTAGTGCTGAAATGTGTGTTTCTCTTTGAAGACGGACAATTAGCTTTTTTTTCTCCAGTAGTTTTTGAACAGATACTAAAAAAAATGTTTTCCTCTTGACTTACTTCTCCAGCATTATCTTCTAAATCAAACACAGTTTCAAGACTATTAAGATGAATTTTCTAGCGCATCACATAAACTTGAATGTCAACAACTGGAGGAGGGGGGAAAAAAAAAGTCAGGCTTCCTCAGTTTAACCCAATGCAGCTCCTGCCACTCCATAACATTCCCCAAGTCACAAGTCTCCCGGAGCAGAAACATGCTATAACTTCTCTGATCCTATCACAGCTGCTTCAGCGTTTCAATGTAGTCCAATTCACAAAGTCAAACCTATATCCACTTGGCTGTCATGACCTTGATGCACTGACACCAGGACCAACAGCTACCATTCATTTTCCTGCTCTGCTCCCTTCGCCTCCGGACTCCAGAACCCTCCGTCCCTCCCTGGAGTTCTTGTTTTCCAGCAATAGGTGGCACTAAGAAACGCCACTTGCCCCCGGCTCCACCGCGCACCATCGCGCTTCGCATCCTTGTGCACGGGGAGATGGAGCCCAGATCATTTCTCCTTCTGCTTCCACTAAGCAGAAGAGAGAACACATCTTGCTGCTGTTCAATTCTCTGTTCTGGTTTGCAGTAATGCTCAAATACGTTCCTCGACAACTAGAAAGTTGTGATGAATACACCTTGTTGTTCTTTTGAGCATTGTACAATTTTAGAGAAGTGCAAATCAGATAAAAACACTGCCATCCCCTACAATCTGAATGATAGTATTAATAAAACTCAGTGCTTTAGAATAAGTGCTCTCTCAGCACTCGTACCTGCCTCTTTAGTGACCTGTTACAATTTATCATTAATCCATTGTTACTCCAATTTCCGCATTTTCCCGGATTCGTGGCTAGGAATGAGCACGTCCTCTGTGTCTGCCCAGCAAGCGCTGCCCCTTCAACCCAACCACCTCCTCTATGGTCCCCCTTCCTTCCACGGGAGCACCAGGGCAGGCGCTGCCATCACCTCCCTTCACCAGCGGTGGATCTGCGGGCTCGGGAAGACACTTAACTGCTGTGACAGAGTCCAGGGCGCCGAGATTAGTATTTACGAGGCAGATTATGCATGTAATATTGTTTCTGAGATTTGCCACTTCTCCAGTGTAATTTCTGAAGTCCCAGCTCCAATATAACATGCTTCTCAACTAAGCTGTTTACATAAGGGATCTACCTTATAGGAAAGAAAAGAATACCAGGCTAATTCTCTCTTGGATTTTAATTTCTTTTGTTTCCAAGTAAAACGCACTGGAAGCCCAAAAACGACTTCTGTTTGTCTCAAGGCAAAGGAGGAATTAATCACCAAAGCTGTTTTCTTAAGTCTTGTGGTTATTATGGCAAAGGCACTAAATCACTTCCCAAACTCCTGCATGCCACGTGGCCACCCTGTCCTCCTCTTCCTCTCGTCACATCAGCCCCAGCCCTGCAGTTTCTCTGGGCTAGAGAAGCTGCTGTCCAGCTGAAGCCCTTTGGCCAAATCCTTCTAACTACTGACAAGAACCGGGGCATCTACCACCAGGGGACTCCCAGATTCAGTTACAGGGAATTATTACTAGGAAAAGTACTACGGCACATTTAAATAAGAAATAAGAAATGTGAAATAAGATCAAAGCTTTTATTACTTTTTCACCTCCAAAAAGGGCAGCAGATTTTGTTGGAAAGACTTTCTCGAGAAGAAGAAAAAAGTAATCTGCTCTATTGAAACATGCACTTCTCTCCACTGCAGCTCAATTGGTCAGCTTTTTTAAAAAAATAAATACTTAACATTCTCTTTAAAAACAGCTTACTTGCATCATTTTTTGTTTCACTGAATTCTCAGTGGGAAAACACATATGTCAACAAAAAAAATGCTGCTAATGAATACATCTGAGGCTGGAATTACAGTTTCTGTTTCCACATTAGTGCCCTGTATGCAGGATCTGTGCCTACACACACCTCTAGACCGCTCGGCTCAGTGCAGGCAGGGAATCAGCCCTGACGCCGAGGTGAGGGCCTCGGGTGGCCGAGACCTGCTCTGCAATGAAGGTGGGTTTTGAAGATGGTGTCTGCAACCTGGGGAGGCTCTTTGCAACTCCACACCGGGCAGTCCTCCTGAATAACCCAACTGGTTAGGATAAAAAAAGCCTCAGTTTTTGCTGTACAACAGATGTTACCTTATGGGAGATAGAAGCATGTGGAAGCTATAATAAGTTTACAGTTGTGGTCTTGCTTCATATACAGGAGGAGCACGTACAGCAGAACATGTCCTGCACTGTTACATGTGCTTACTTGCAGATGCTCAGACTGAAGCGCAAAGTTGCACGGATCACCACTGGAAAGCCAGCTAACACAGATATTTGCTTCTTGAAAACAAGTACATTAACAAGACATATGTTACCTTTATTGAATAAAATGAAGTCTTATTCATGAAAGTTTGGATTATTCCAATGCATTTTATAACACAGCAACAGTAGACTACACACGCAATAGTCTTTTAGAGGGCTTCTGAAAATAAGCTACTACTAAATCTTCCCTGCATGTAGAACAATATTAAATTTCAGCTCTGCCTCTAGCATAATTAAGTACCCACAACAGCATAAAACCTTCATTAAATTACGGTGTTTGGAGTGAAATGTAAATTTGTCTTCTGATATGAGGTTGATACTTCAACCCCTTCACAGCCTGAATATCATTACGAGGAGAAAGAGGAAAAAAAAAAAAAAGAAAAGAAAAAGGCAGAGAAAAGAAAACAGAATAAACAACACAGAGACACTTCTCTTTTCTGGGTGCTGCATAATCAGAACAGGTAACAACGAGACATCCACACCTGCAAGAAGCAAACCCAATGCGCGCGCTGGCAACGAGGGGCACTCACGGCCTCCTCTGCCACTCCCAGGTTCCCTGGGCAGCAAAAGCCAAACAAGCAAGCCCGGAAAGCTCCAAACAGCCCAGCAGAGAGGGCCAAGGGCTCCGCTGTGCACCCACTCCAAGGCCCTCTCACCCCCTGCAAGAGCCGGACTGACTGCCCAGAGCGCCGCGATGGCGGGGACGGCGCCGACGCTCCGCTCGCTCCTGCAGCCGAGGCTGCTCTGCCGAGAGCCTCCTCCTTGAGGAGCCCGTCCCTGCCAGCTCCTCTGCCAAGAGCTGCCTCTGTGCCCGCTGTCCCCAGGCACTACGGGCGACCCAGCCGCGCTCCGCGGCTCGAGCCAAGGCACCGCGCAGAGCTGCGGGCACCGCACACAGAAGCGCGGCTGGATGGCCAGGCACAGGCTCATCCTCTTAAACGAACGGTCAGGACTAACCTTGGGAAAGCCAACTTGGTTTATCCTGTTCTCTACATAAATAGCAAATAAGGCACTGGATCGTGTTTCTATTTCAGTTGTTCTTACAAATACCAGTTAAACCCTTTTTCTTTGCGCATAGACCTCACAAGGGCTGTGCAGAACACCACAGGGAGCCAATATTGGGCGTTTCATGGGTCCTGGCACAACAAGGAAGCAGCAATAAGTCACCTGGCATTTAAGCACACAAGTGGCAGAACAGGAAAAGAGAGAGCCCTGTGCAATGCCAGTTCCTCCCTTTGGTCTTCTTACTACAGGAACTTTCCATATTACCTGATCTGTGGCACATACAAGAAACCAAAATCATTTTTCAGCTTTCCCTTTTCAATCCCTCAATACAGTAAAACTGAACAAAGCGCTTCTGAAATGCATACAAGTCACTATGTACTTTATACAACAACAAAACACTGTCCAATTAAATATTTCTGCATGCCATTATTTTGTATACGCTATTTTCATAAAGATAGTAACTACCTTAGTCATGTCTTTTCTTTTTTTAAGGTCCATAGAATTTTCAAAAATATTTGGTAATTTTTGGCCAAGACTGCCCAATCTCCCTTTCTTAAACATCTTTAGAAAAATCAGGAATTGTAGGTCAAGTCTAGAACTTGTATCCAGTTTTAATGGACAGCAACTGACCTCAGGGATTTTTCTGAAGTAACTATTAAAATTTACGTTAGATTTCTGTAAGTATATAAACAATATGCATATGTGGCATAGTCAAGTATTTCACTTCAAAAAGCTCAATAACAATTTTACTTTAAAATAATCAATATGAAAGCTTAGAAGTTTCAACATAGCATATACGGGAGGGGCTCCAATGATGAATCTACCTGGTATTTCCATCTACTTTAGTTTAAGTTAGAGCACTATTAAATGGTCTTCTGGTTTGTCCATCCCGCGTACTACCAACCTCAAAAGAGATGGTTCACCAGCAATCCACGCTTCAGAATATAAATCTTCACCCACTAAAATCTAGAAAGTGTGAAAAATACACGAGAAATAAGCTTGAACTACTAAGCCTCAATAATAATTATTTTTTTCTCTATTTATCTCCCACTGCCATTAAAAGCATAAGGAAAAAAATAGCAAACATGCACTCATTTGTGGACATATTCTTTATAATGGGATCAACAATAAAATCTATTTGATGGTATGGCGCTAAAGGAAAAAGCTTTTCCTTTAGGTCAAATATATCAGCACTGGCTTGTAATAATCAAAACAAAGATTATTCCTTCAAAATCCTTTAATTCTTGATATCCACAATTCTAATCCTCAAGTCATTGTTAAAGGCCGCTTTAATGTTTGCACCACCCTATAGAAAACTTTGGTGTAGAGACCCATACTAACTAAATCACTAATGCTTTGCTTTCATAATTTGTCATTTCAGCAGGCCTTAATTCAATTAAAACCTTGTAAAACGAAGCAGGTTTCACTTCATTCACTATAGACAGGAGAAGAGAAGCACATTACTTGGATATTTTGTTTGAACAACTCATTTCAAAATTTATTATAGGCTACTATCACACTGAGAATAATAAAGATATATTTTTAATTACTTCTGCTCACAAGAACAGGCTAATACATATTCCATCAATATTATGATCCCCTTGGATGGAGGGAAGCTAAATGCTACCCCAAACAGATTTTAAAGCTATAATTACTTGGTAAACAAGGGAATCATGCTAAATAATTATACATTGAGTTCATATTAAATTAAACTCAAGTAAGCTCAAGATTCTTGGTATTGTGTTTTTCTCTTTCGCTGCTGTCTGCTGCAGTGTCATTGAGCATATCATTATCGGAGTGACATTGCTCTCCAAATGTGTTTTACACAAAGCAGCCAGGCTCTGTACACTGTTCTCCACTGTCTTACTTCTCTCTCTGGTGATGAAGTACAGATAAAGGCACAAAGCTAGTTCGTGTGGACCATATTAAACAGCAAAATGTTGCTTTGATCATGCAGTGCCCAACTCAAAAACAACAAACTGCCAGGTCACCTGGGGAAGGTCATGCAGAAAGATTATTTCTAATCTGCTTTAAAAATGTTATTAGGGCTTTTTGTTATGATGTCTGTGGAAAAGCTCGCTGGTTGGCTGAATGATAAACCCTGCTATCTGCACTATAAAGAGATTTTCCTGCTCTTTTGCCCATTTGTCCATCAAAAAAAAAAAAAAAAAAAAAAAAAAAAAAAAGCTCATTTACAAGGACTGACGACCTCCTCTACAAAATTCAGTATTTATATATTAGCAAAGAAGGATGTCCATGAAAGATCACAATGGGATACAGCAGTGCCGACACTCCTGCCGACTCCCCGGATAAGGGGTTAGTGGTCTGACTCCCTAGGACCTGAACCAAGATTTCCAGAGGTTCTGAAAACCTTTGCCAAGGAACTCGCTGGACTTCACATGGGACACCGCAGTGGCAGCAGCATCAGGACAGCATTGAGACAAGCACGGACCCTGCAGGCCCAACCACAGGCTACTGGGGCTCATCACACTCAGCCAAATGCTTCATGTATAAGATAGGAAGTGGCAAAAAATGCTTTCCAAGCTGCTACACAGCTTCGCCGATTGCCGGCTATTATAATCTTGTATTC
>JAVCKT010026294.1:0-15146 GCA_032273925.1 Rhynchotus rufescens | reverse complement strand
TTGTTTTTTTTTTTTTTTTTTTTTTTTTTTTTTTTTTTTTTTTTGTTTAAATACTGGCCATAACTTTCTACAGATACTTATTCTAGTCCTCCACAAATTCAGCAATTTGTGATTGCTGAATTGATTGATTACAAAGAAATTATATGCAGAGTTTTCCATATTCTGACTTAAAATGGGAGAGATTTCTAGGTAGAAATATCTACCATGAATTAGCAAAATTAGAGTAAATGAGCTGATTAGTAAGGATATTCTGATCATTTTCTCTGCCTGTATCTTCCTTGGGTGTACTAAAAGCACTCTTTATTTTTGTTTAAATGTATGTCCAATTCATGTGAGACCTATGCTACTATTGCACAATAAAGCGTAATGTTAAACCATTGAGAAAAGCTCTGCAACCTTCACAATCTTCAAAACAGTTGGAGAATCTTTCTGTATTCAGATTATCATTTAGAGGAAACACAACGGACAAATGCTCTCATAATTAAAAAATGCAAGTAAAGTGGATAAAAAAGCAGATTAAGAACATCACTTCCTCACAAACAATCCCACTCACAGCTAGATCACGGAAAAAAGGCAGAGGCACAGAAGACTTAAAAGAAAAAAATATCTAGTCTAGGTTCCATTTTTAACTAATCATGTAATCAAATAACTTGTAAAGAACCACAAACTGAAATTATAAAATCTCTTACAACATTACTCTCTGCGTGAAAATATTAAAATTCAAATGCATATTTCTAATTTATCGCATAAAAAATATAAGAATATAAGATTAAATGGCTACTGATGTCACTTACCTTGAATGCTTTCTTTTGGATATACACAGTACTTCTCAGTTTGTACTGTTTTTTTATGTGTTAGCAAGTTAACAAATCTCAACAGTGTATTCCCAAACAATCATGAATGCTAATGCATGGCCACACATCACACACTACGGCCTTGCTGCATGCAAGGAAGCCCGGGTTACAAACATGCAAATTCCTATCCAATGCAAAACACAAAACCAAATACATATGCTTATAATGTTTTCCTTCAAGAATGGAACTTTTAAGTCTTTTTAAAGAGCAAGAGGAGAATCACATGATTTTGTTTAAATATAAAAATCTTTATTATAATTTGCAGCAAACCATGTAACCTGATGTAAATTTACTTATAAAGCATATATGAATGCTTTATAAGCATGCTGATAGTACCTTAACGCTGTCTTTTGTCAGTGACAAAAGCATGTCTCTGCTAATATATAAATTTCTTTAGAACAAGCTATCTTGCATTGCAGCTATTAAGACAAGTAATCTTCCCTGAAGGAGAATACAAAAGTGTATCAGTAGATTCCTAATCTGTACTATAAAACACAGTATTTATAATTTTCAAGAAAAAGTGACACAATATTTCCTAGGTTTCTTCTATTATCAACTCCTCATGCAAAGCATATTTGGGTAGGAGAACTGCTTATTGCCTATGCTTGCTGCTTCTGCTCCATTTCACCATTCTAGTCAAAAACATCACACAAACATGGCAGTACAACAGATTATACAAGAGAATTGAACCCTTCTCCCCAATTGTCACCTTTGTAGTGAAATTCACTCTCAAGACATTAGAATGGTTAGGAGATCAGCAGCAAACAAAATCTGTGGCAGAAAAATTTTGACTTTATTACTTGCACTACATTGAAAATTCAGTATGCACCATTACTTCTACCTGTTAAATGTTGTGAATTTATAATCCCAGCAATCAACCATCAGGTTCCATTTCTTTACTCGTACAAGTTTACTTGGAGCCACTATGAGTATTTTAACTAGAACATTGTATACATGTCAAACAATCATTGCCTTACTAAACTCAGAAATTTGTAACTTGCTGCAGAAATCTTTTCTTGACCAACCAACCTCCTAATTGGATTATATTTCTCCTAATTGGATTATATTTCTCCTGGTTTTGTTTCTGTTCTTCTCAATATATACATACACAATACTTTTATTCTGCATTTATTCAACTGTTACATAGCTAATGCATATATTCATTTCAAAGCTTTCCCTATAAGTCAAATCCATTTCAGTTTTATTTCATACTAAGAAACTCCTTGCCTCAAACCTACACAGAATAGTTTCTACAAGTTTTATGATTACATAAAGAATTACATACTTCAGCCAAGTTCCTAGTAAAATGTTTTTAGCATCTCAACAAAATGAAAACATGAGCATACCACAATTATATTAGAAAAATAATCTGCCTTCCCCATAGTTTTGCAAAACTAGTGATTAAAAATATGCATTATTTTCACTTATCCACAGTCTGATCCTTATGCACAAAATTACACGAACATATTATTTCATGTCTTACTGCACATTTGTATATTATCACCCCTAAAATCTCTTAGAATGCTAATGCTTTCTCTCCTCACTGACCATAATCTAGGTTTTCCAGTCACTAATTATTCTGCTTTTCCAACAGTTTCAAGCTGTTATCCATTGGGCAAGCTATTCTGGCCTATTTCATGTATTTCTGATTTCAAAACGCTTGGCACGGTTTCTCATTTCTCTAGGTCATCACTAACAAATTTTATTAGAACATTGTTTATCAATCATTCATGAATAAGCTACAAAGCAATGGACTCAATACAAATACCTCAGTTCAGTGCTTTGCCTAAGACTTAAACAATCTATGACAAGTCTACAAAACTCTAGAAGCTTTAAAATTAATTCTGTAGAGATTTTAAATTGAAGATGGCACTACAAGTGTCACAAGTCTGCCTTAGTACAGCACACAAGCAGAGCCAATTTTAACAATAATCTTCCTTTTAGATCCTCAAACACCATTACATTTTTGATTATTTCCTACCCCTGTGAGTCTTTTTAACACAGTAGAAGAGTTCTCTCTGTGTAGGTAAAAACAGCTGTTACCATCCCAAACAGTAAAGACTGACCCACTGTGGTAGCTTGCATGCCAAGCATAAACCATCCAACCGCCCTTACTGGCAAGTAATAAGTGTTTATTTGAAGATTACTATTTTGCTTTTTCCTAGATAAAGAAATGGCATAGATCCCCCAAGCCTGTATAATTTCTCCCACTACCCCTGAAAAACATCTCTCTATTCCACATGTCAATTGAAGAATTTTGGGCTCCTGCACTTTTAACATGAACGGTGAAGGTCCAGAAAGAAAGCACTCCTGTAACAGGTAGGCTCTCACTTCACAGAAGTTTTAGTAAAAACACACACATACAAACTGATGTGTCTTGTAACAAGGTACTTTTTCTAAAAATGGTATTTTTATCTGTGTGTGTGTGTGTGTGCGTGTGTGTGTGTGCGTGTGTGTGTGTGCGTGTGTGTGTGTATTCCTTCATTTGCATTGTTAACTCAGCTATACCCTGTGAAGTTTTTCAAACTTTTTCCTTACTATAGTTAAGACATATGCATTCACATTCTTTTTTGTCCATTTGGCCTTTTCCATCTTTATACTCTGAGAACAAGCTGCTAAAAATAACCTTTTGATTAGATAGCTGCTATCCATCTTTCCCACCCTTCCGTTGGGTTTTACCTAACCTAAGATTTTAAGTGTTGAGGTCAGTCAACTACCTAAATCTCTTTGGGCCATCCACCCATTCCTACAAGAATGCACAGAAGGGGAAAATGTGGCTTCTTCTGTCCCCTTCCCCAGACTTATGTCTCCCATATCTAAATCACTATAAAACAGACATCGAGGTTCTCAAGCACGTTTAAAGAAGGGCAACGAAGCTGGGAAGGGGCTGGAGCAGAGACCTTAGGAGGAACGGCTGGGGACGCTGGGGTTATTTAGTCTGGGGAAGAAGAGACACAGACCTTATTGCTCTCTACAATTACTTGAAAGGAGGCTGTAGTGAGGAAGGGCTCAATCACTTCTCAAAATAATTATAGATAGGACAAGACTAATTGACCACAAGTTGCACCAAGGGAGGTTCAGGTTAGACATTAGGAAGAATTTCTACGTGGAAAGAGTGGTGAAGCACTAGAATAGGCTTCACAGGGAAGTGGTAGAGTGACTGATCCTCGCAGGGTTCAAGAAGCATGTAGATGAGGCACTTAGGGCCATGGTTTAGCAGAAAATGTTGAAGAGTTTACAGTTGGACTCTATCTTGAAGGTCTTTTCCAACCATGATTCTATGAAATGTACCAGGAGTAAGAGCATTGATCCACAGCCATCATGTCTACCTCATGCATTCTACCTTCAATTCTACCTTTCCTTACCTCTGCAAGGATTAGACATGCAAGATAAGAATAAAAAAGAAAAAAAAAGATGCAAAAATCATTGAACGGGCTGGAGAGATGGGTGGGGGAAGGGGCAGGATTTTGTTTCTCATATTCATTACCCTATAAATCCTCAAGGGATACTTAATCAGAGATTTACTCTCCATCTCAGCCCCTTTTTTCTTTGCCCTAAAGATTAAGGGCCATGGAAAGCAGCCTCCTGCATATGGCCTTTACATGCACTTCAAGGCCTGCACCTGTGCATGGCTGTAAATGATGAAAAGCCTTCAGCAATTCCAGGCTTTATTCCCTGCACAGTGATCAGCACAGCACGGTGGAGCAGCCCCTTCAAGTGCTGGAAGAGGAGAAACACTTGGTATTCACAGGTGGCCTCTCCTGAATAGGGCCACCACCCCAGACCACAGTGCCAGGAGCAGCCACACAGCACAAGAAAACAGCCCTGCTTATTCCTGGCTACGACTCTCACTGAAGCCCTGCTCTTTCAGGCCAAACATTGCACTTGGTTTACTATAATGAGAAAAAAAAAATACAACCTCCTCAATTGCTATTTAAATAATCTATATGCCCTAGCACACAGGATACTTTGAATTCCACACAGGTTCAAAGTCCACCTGCTCAGGTATACTATCTGCAGATGTATACAAAGTTCAGTATAGGGCTTCTGCATCCATTCCTTGTCTTAATTATTCACTAGATTGATAAGTCTCCAAGCTCTACCATGGCAGCCCTGGGAAGGGAGAGTAATCCCAGCTTGGTACTAGGTAAATTGCCCTTTTATTCTTAGTACTATGAGAAGCAGCTTTGGGAGGAAGTGATATGGTGAAATTGTTACTAAAAACTGAAAGGAGCGTACTGTATGAATGCTGATAAACTGCTTTAGCTATAACTGATAAACATTTTAGGTAAAATGAAATGCAAACATATCTAACAGATCTATATCTGAAGATACAGACTTAAACTACTCAATGTTTAATCTCATTTTTGTGTGGAGAAAAACGTTTACTATATCAGCAGATTAAGCTTTGCAATTCATTTACTGACATGTGCAAAGGATGTGATTATCAGTAAAAAACAACAAAAAACACTTGTTAGTCAAACAGTAAATGATTTAAGTTATGTTACCTAATTACATATAAATAAACAAACTTGTAAAATTGTTCCTCCCCTCACCCTTCCACTCCCCCTGCAGAGATGACTGAAAAGACCACTAAAAACTCCCCCAAAAGAACAGCAATCTGGCTGCAATTTCTGTTTTTACTACAGGTAGTGTTTTTAAAGATAGATCAGCTGCTCTCTAACAAAGTACATCTAGCATCAGCTCTAGGTTGAGCAAACAAACAAACAAAAAAAACTATTCAAACATGCTTTATAGACCAACATTATAGAAAAGGCATTTGTAGATCAGCACTACAACAGACAGCATTATTAAGGACCAGGGGCAAATTAAAGCTTTTAGATAGCCTTGACTTGCTTTGATACAATAGAACACAGGAAAGTGGATCCGTGTTGGCTAAAACGGCTATGCATTTTTGCAGTAATGTCATTTTCCTTGCCAATTTTGAAGAATTCAGACAATAGCTCCTACCATCAGAGCCAATTTTGAAGAATTCAGACAGTAGCTACTACCATCAAAGCACAATATATTGTCTGTTTCAGAACACCTCCAGGAAAGTTTACATATTCCTATCAGGAAAACACAAGACTGGCTAAAGAATTTTCAGTTATTTCTTTTAATGCTACAACATGCCTGTCTGTGTTCTACCTACATTAGTAATTTTCTATGAAAACCCCCAATTGCCTAGGTTATCTATAAGAATGTATATATGGGGAATCATTTTACACAGGAAAAATACATTTGTTGCTTGAACACTATGTATGTTGCTTCAGAGAAGCTTTAAAACAAATTTGATGCATTTAAAATGCTATATAAATCAACATTCAGGAGGAAGGGTCAACAGGGGTTAAACTGTCTGTCCTTCTTGACTACATTCATAAATGTCTTTTCTAGCTGCACTTATAGAAGCAATTGCACTGGAACTTGGATATTAAAACCTCCAAGGAAACCAACAATAAAAGCCACTAATAATTTCACAAGTTTTTTTTGTTATTTTTTTTTTTTTTTCTCCTCCTTAGGTGTTAATTAAATGATCATTTAACACTAAAATGTAAACACAACATTTTCATCTACTGACAGCACAGCCTATTATAAATCCAGGGTAATAAACGTCCTGGTGTTAATACTCTGAACCAAGTTCCCACAACACACTAAGATGCCTTGTCGTGTCTAAGGTTAAGCATCTAGACACAAAACAAAGATTGTGCCTACTCGACTTCCAGTTCAATTTTCCCATCACCCAGTGACCTAGGTAACACTTTGAGCAATAAAGAATAAATTTAATTTCTCCAGCATTTTGTGAGGATTAGGAACAATTGTTGGCCTGCAATGACTTTTTATCCTTAGATTCTTTCTCTTCCAGAGCATTCCCCCAGTTCTAAAAGAAAATTCTGATGGTTTAAGACACAGAACAAACAGAACTTTAAATTAGGCTTTTTTCAATCAATTGGAACTGTTGGAAGGGAAGCAATCAACTTTTCTTTGGACTTTTCTCAGCTATTCAGTTCCTTGAGGCTTTAATCTTCCACTAGTTGAAGAAACCTACGGTCATAAGGAAAAGCCTCTATATTCTTGCATTTTCCTTTGGCCTTTTTTTTTTTTTGGTTAAATCAGGATGACATGGCTGCACTTAAATGCTCACTCCATGGAATTAGAGACTTACAGATGTCCTCTTTATAACACTTCACACCACATTTTTGCACCACATAATAATGGCATTTCCTTCGACATGCCTTTTTACTTTTCATTACTTCCTTCACTGAGATTCAGTTTCCTACTTAACTCCTGCCTAAAAGGTTTCCTATGTCACAGTTTACCAAAGCTTTCAAGGTTAACCCCACAGGAACAATCCAGGAACATATTCAGACTGGACACTAATGTGGTTACAGATTACCCAAACCAAGTTACTTTAAATTTGGCATAAAAAAAAAAAAAAAAAAAAAACAGTTCTCCCTTATGTATTTTGTCAGCTAGCACCTGAACAAAAACACTGTGGGTAATTATTTATGCTTGGGTCCAATCAGGTTAGCCAGGCCATCTTTACATCTTTATAATCTTTATAATCTTTATATTTTTACATCTTTATAATATAGTGGTATTCAAAGTAATTGAGATATTTTAAGTTATTCCAACACTGCAACATAGCTTGAGATAATAAGCTTAATTAATAGCTTAATTTGCTTTCTCATTAGACATATTTAAATACCAACAGCTAACAGCATAAAATATTTTCAATACCAGAGATGTTTATGTTAGCCCATGATGTTTATATTATGTTTGCTTGGTGTTTTAACCTTAATTTGGAAATGATGTCAAGGTGAGTAAACAGTTTTGGAATGCTTGTTATATTGAAAAATCACAGATGTCAACCTGCTGAAATAGTGAAAGTTTGATAAGAGCAATTTAAGTCAGGACATAATAATTTGCCTGGTAGCAGAGTCCACTCAGCCCACCACTTTTTCCCTTGAAGAAAAAACAAACAAAAAAACCCACCCGCCCAACTAACATACACACACACACGCACGTACACACATACACAAAAAGATACTTGCAAATTATATCAGAAATAAAAAATATAAACATGTCTTGAGTGACCAATTTCACAAGAACAAAACATTTCTAAATAAAAAAAGGCATATTTTTTCTTTGAGCATCTGTGTTTAACCTGTCTTTGGTATAATAAGGCAAGCTCTTTCACATAATCATTTTTCCCAGTACATGCTAGGTGCTACAGAAATACTATAGAAAGCATAGCTCATAAAAAGCCTACAGATTAATAACTTAAAACAGTAAAAGAATGAAATCCAAGTGATAATAGCCAAACACAGGGGAAAAACAATAATAGGACCATGTTTCAAGAATTCACTCTGGTTTCACCAATCATTCAGCTAAATCTAAGGCTGAATGTTTGCTGTTGCTAGGCTGCAGGCACTGCAAGTTTTACAGCAAGGATATACATACAATTCTTATTTCTGTTCTCAAAAAAAAAAAAAAAAAAAAAAAAAAATCAAAGTCACTTGCAGCACCATATGAGTCTTTACAGTACTTCCAACATCTCTAAAAGTCATCCTACTATTTCTTACCCTCCAAAGTAGCCCTTATATCTGAAACAAGCTGTAGTGGAGTTTGGTTTTGTTCAATACTTTGCAAAGAGTGAGTTTTCAATTCACATTGTTATAGGAGGTAAGGAGAACAGATGCAATTTTATTTTAGCAAAATAAAATTCACCAAACTGTAACTAACAGTGATCTTGCAGCCTAGTGAGCCAAACTCGCTTTAAAAACTTTCTGTATTGCTGCCATAAGACCTTTTGTTAGAGGCAATGTGCAGATTTAGCCAAGTCATAATAATGGTGCTTTCACACTGCAAGAAAGTAGTAATTAATCTAGTCTATTATATTAGGGATTTCCTTTTAATTACTGAATTACAATACCAGTAAAAATTGTACAGTCATTTTACACACTTACTTTGCATTGTATCTTAATTAAATAAGAATTTTGAAAGACACATTTTCTAAGAATTATAGCCACTGTTAAAAAATAGTGTCAGCATACCAACTCTAGTAATTAAAGCCTGACTAATACTAGAATTGATAAAAACTTACAATTTTATTATTTCTGAGAGGGTTATTTGTCCAACTAAAACAACGCAAACATTCCTATATTTTAAATTAATTGCTGTGACAGAACAACACAAGAAACCATGTTAGCATGATGAATTTTATTTTAAAATATTCAAATCTATTATACAAGAAAATGGAAACTGCTATAATGCACCAATGGATGTATTTTTTGAAAAATGAAACCAATCACAGAAGAGAAGTCAAGTTTTGCTAAATTCCAAATTCACATGGAAGTGAAGGAGTTCTGCTGTGCTCTAATAAGAGACCTGATGCTCGACCCTAGAGCACAGAGCACTGGGCTATCACTGCTGCACAAGCAGTGGACACACAGCAATTGCTCTTACCTCGCAGCAGTTCCTTTAACCATGGGCTTGCCAAAGCGCAGAGATTCCCTACTAATTACCTTCAAATAAGGGAAACCCACTCGTGCCCCTCACTGGATTTTTAAGCTCCATAGCCACCTGTTAGCAGTGGGAATAAGTGTTTTCAGAGGCTCGTGGATAAGCAGCAATGCTCTAAGGAGATTTCACCACCAAGGTTTTAGAAGGGACCCAGACTGATAAATAAAAACAATCTCATCTACCAAATTATTATGGTAGTTTGCCACTGTTAGAGCTAAAAGGGCTATAACAAAAGTGTAAGCTATTTATAAGGAGATACGGCAGTCAAAAACATTTCTAAAGTTCTCTTATCCTTTTTTTTCCCCCCCCCCCTTCATACTGTCGTCTCTGATTTGCTTTTGCCTTTGCCAAGGGAGGAAGGAAAACCCCTCCAGCGAAAAGGGCCTCAGCGCAGACGATGCGGTCGCAGGTTTGCCCGTGGCCAGAGAACTTCGCGGCTGCCGCGCGGCACCTTCCGCGTTCCCGCTCGGCAGCGGCGGCAGGAGCCGGCCGGATGAGTAATGATGTCGATCCGAGCGGACAACGGTAACCGTGGCAACTGTAACCTGCAATTCCTGCCCAACCATTGTGCGATTTATTGTGGCAGGGGCCAAAGAGGCCAAGAGTAAAATGAAGCGGGGAACTATGGTGTCTGACACATCCAGGGCCGCACACTTTAATCATAGCTGGCAGAAATTAATTCAGGAGGAATTTCTGCTAGGGCCCCCCATGCGGGGTGGGGTTGTTGTCACTGCTGCTCTGTCCTGGGCTATGTATATCTAGTAAAAAAAAAAATATATATAGCATATATACATTTTTATTGCCCCTCCCTTTTATTTTTTATTTTTTTAAATTCTTAGCTGTTAGGACTTTAAGTCACTAAGAGACATCTCAAAATTGAGTGCTTTTTAATCAGACTATTAAGACTCCCTCCTCATCACCTCACAGGAGGGATTTTTTAAGCATGACATTCTTTTAATATATTTATATTAGAGAGAAAAGGTGTCTAGCACACTGGAGGATTAAGTGTACATCCACTTGCAACTGTTTTTTTCAGAGCTAATACTGCCTAACTTACAAAACACACTGACCAGTAATTTAACTGCATTCCCAATGAAAGGAACTCAAATGCAACAGCACAAGCACACTGCAGGGAATTCCATATCCTCCACATGCCTCTAATGAAGGTATATTTAAAACCCCATTCTCAAACGGCTTTGAGTCCAGCACTTGGTATCCTGTAGCAAGTGAGAGTCAACGAACTGTGATCGAAACAGCCAAAGAAAGAAGTCAAAACCCATTTCCCTCAGCCAAGTACTCATGAGGCTGCAGTTGCTCTCTGCAGCAAAGGTATTCTTGCTGAGGCACACACAAGTTCGTGGCAGTGGGCACACGAGCCACCAGAAACAACACATGCCATTCTCCCAAAGAGACTTGCTGAGCAAGGACTTGTGTTATCCTGAGGGATCTGCCAGAGCACCTAAATTAACAGCACTTTGTCAAAACACACAGGTTAGAGTACATTTTTCTCTGAAAGATGTCTTACAGGATAAGATTAATACACCCTACAGCATTCTTCATGATATTTTTTAAACATGCTACTTCCTTTAGAAAAATACACCAAAACGTAGACCAACTCTTAAGTGTAATCAGTTTACGTTTTGATTTGGAAAGTTCATTTTATTTTAAAGGGCATTTTCTTAGAATATGGTAGAAAAGCTAAAAGAAAGTAACCTAAAAAATAATTCAGTTAATTATTTTTGAAAATCAACTGTCTTTAGACAGAGAAAATTATGCCTTGTGTCTTTTAAACTCTCAACCTATCACTTTTCTTTACTTACACTTCCCATCTGTCAACAAGTGCTTGTAATTTTATTACACTGTCCTGTAGTTTATGCAGAGTTGGTATTATTTTACAGAGTTCTGTTAATGGACTGGATAAATGGTAATGCTATTTAAACTAGTCTCCTGCTCCAGCAAACACAGCTGCAACTGTACTACTATTTCTAGGCAAACATCTTGACCTGAACATGCAGTGCTCTCTCAACCCGTCCAAAGAGAAATTGGAGCAGACAGCAAAGGGAAAGCATAGCCGGCCGCTGGCGGCAACCAACTGTGTCTAATCATAATTCATATACAGTGTACCCTCTTTCTTTTATATTGCATTTAAGCTACACAACAAGCATATGTGCTTCTTCACCTGGCATCTCATTTACAGCCAAGGGTCAAATGGTAATTATTATTCACAGAAGCTCAGTAGTACGTTGAAAACTTGCAGTGCGCACTCTGTTTGATTAGCTGCTAAATGCCAAAAATAAATACAAAAACTAAAGCATATTGTACATTTTAATGACCATGTTTAGAGAGCTTTAATTCTCCTTAACAAAGAATTGTATATTTATACGTATAAGCATACACAACACACATGGAAAAAAAAAACACAAATCATTTTTACCATACATAGTGATCAATTTAAATAAAATCTGAAAGCTGACCAAGAACATTTAGCTCAACTCCTTTGCTGCTCCGATGACTTAAGCATAAACTTTGTGCTAAACAAACCTAGATTTTCAATATCACTTTTATTTTCTTTTAAACATGAATACATTATAACCAGACGCTTACTTTCATGGTCTGATCAACAATAACCCTTAGGCAGAGGAAATTTAATACTGTGAAGCCAGTGATCTCTCTACTTTCCACCATATATATGAGCAATTGCATGCTTTATGTCAAAAGAAGTCATAGATTTAAGACTTGCATTTATCAGATATACAATTCTGAATTAAGTATGTTCAAATACAATTTTGCCTGAAGTGTTCATCCATTCTTTTCCTGCAAATTATGGCTCATTTCTATTTTATATGAATTTAGATAACAATCATTGTATTATAGGTGGAATAATATTATCATAAACTTCTTTCATTTTCTTCTCTCATGGAATTAATATCTCCATGACTGCTAATAAAAGTTACAGAAAAGGCTGAATTGTTAATACATATACAACTTCATATGAGTATATTGTTATATTGCAGTGGAACAAAAATATTTGTTTGTCAGAGCAAAAGCCTTCAGGAACTCTTTGGCCTAGCAAATTAATAATTCATTGTATCTACAAGAAGTTTTGGAAACAAACACACACAATAAAGGCAAAGTAAAATGCACAGAACTAAAATGTTTACACCAACAATAGGATCATTTTCAGTTTGCCATTTCATATTACTAGGAGGAAAAAGATTACTTTACAACATAAAAACTAGAAATCAGTTCCTAAAAAGTCTCATTATAAAATTTGTTCTTGAGAACATTTCCATATATTAAAGTGGAAATTAATCAGGAGATCCATCTTCCTTCACCTTCACCATTTTTCCCCAACACACACACAATAAGAGTCAGTAAAATCAAATCAATATATTTGGAGGTAATATTAAGAAATATACTTATTCTTACCATCTAAATTCAGTTACAACAGCAAAAAAAAAAAAAAAAAAAAAAAAAAAAACACACATCTGAAGACTAAAGAATGTATATGGGTCTATTTTTTAAAATGTCTGTATTCATACCTGCTTTTCAAAATCTATTTTAAGCATATCAGGTTGTGTCTCATGCCACAGATTATGACTGAAAGTCACCTTGAAATATATTTCATTACAATAAATGAGAATATAGGTAAAAAGATGCCAAAAAATCAGTATCTGAACTGTCCCATGTTTACACTGCAACCAAAATAAGTGGATTCTCAAAAACAGCTAATGAGTTAACGCATTTAAATATGTAAAACATTACCAAAATAAAGAGAAAAATGCAAACTAAACCTCATTACTCAACTTGATAATTAAACTCTTCACCTTAAATAAAAACTCTTCCCACTCTCACTGAGTGTTTAAATTACTACCTTCATTACCTTTGTGAGGGGATCAGGGAGAGAACTCCACAGCCTGACATTTACCTATTTTTTTTCTGATCCAGTGTGTACATATACAAAAAAAAGAGTACCAAAATATACCAAGTTCTTGTACACTGCTGTATGTCCGGATCAGAATGTCTAAAGATTTATATATATTTTCCCCCCTCAAACACAGGAAAAGGAAAATAAGAGCTGAAGTATTCTTTTCAGCAAGACTTAATTTACAGAAGCAAGAATAGGAGAAATAATGTTTTGTCACAGTCAAGTATTAACATCTAGAAGATACAAAAAAAATTCTTATAAAATAAGAAAGTACTCAGCTTAAACAAACCATCATTAATATCCCAAGATATTTTAGTCTTGTTAAATACAAAGCACAGTAACAGAGCAAGTCCAGACTTTCAAGCATAACACTTATAAGGCTGTGCGTACTTACAGCCGGTATAACTTCGGCGTCCCCAGAAAGAGCAGCTCAGAAAGTAGCTGAAGATTATTTCTGTTCAGGCGCCTTACAAAAGAGAAAAAAAAGTTGTGTTAAATACAAGTGCTACAACAGTGCGTTGCAAACATTTTGAGCAGACATCCCTGAGCCGTAATATGCTGATTGTAAAGCACAGAAAAGCTATGCAATTCTGGTCCATTAGCGGGGACATGGTCCGGCAGTAAATTTACCATGCACTAATTACATTTTCTGGTTTCTCTAACTGAGTGTATTACCTATTTCACTTTATGAAAGATTATTTTGCATTTCTGTAGTGTGAATTAATCACTAAGTTGGGAGTCTACCCTGCATAAGCAGCTGGAAAGCTGAAAATAAGAAAATCAAAGTAATTTTTAATTCTCTGCCAACTTTGTGTTCCTCTTAGTTTAAAGAGGCAGACAGGCAAACACTTTGTGAGCATGAAAGACTGTACAAGGAGACATTTATCGATACATGCATCAGTAAATTAAATCTACAAGAGTACAAAATTTAGGCATTTAGAAAAAAATAAGCAGCTATAAAAATCCTCATTAAATGAAAGCCAAATCAAAAAGTCTCAGCTTACATTTACCATTACATTTTTTTTTTGCAATAATCACTATCTTTAAAAAATATATCAAAGGAAATTATTTTAAAAAAATAGTTATGCATAAGACATCACAAAAGAAAAGCTGCAACCAGGATTTGGAAGATGCCCATTTGCCTATGAAGTTTCTCACTAATTTAATCCTGATCGGTGTATGTTCAATTTAGTCTGTGGTGGCAAGTTCAAAGCCCACATAAATACAAAGCCCAGATAAATACAATCTGTTTTCTTGATTTGAGGTATATAACATAGGTTACTCTTTGTAGTAAAGCTAGAGACAAAGAGAAGAAAAACCCCACAACCTATTTCCTATGAAGAATCTCATCACAAGTCAGTTTTCAGTGTACAGTGATTATATAATACATTAATTCTAAGACATTCTCGGGTACCAGACTGCCTGTTATTATCTGATATTTATAATATATCTGCTGTAGGGATAAAAGAACTCACCTACACATTGCAAAGCTAAACAAACAAAAAAGAGCTACATCCAACATTGAAGCACTGATGAAGAGAATTGACAGTCATAACAAAAAATCCAACCAACTTAGCCCATTTAGCCTCTCAGAGCCTATTTTTCATACTATAATAATAGCTGTTGCTCCATTTAAAGTTCTAATTCAGATAGTTTTCCTTCTTTCTCTGTTACTCTCTATTTAGGATAAAAGACCCTCTTCCCTTTCGTATTTTTGTAGGGACTCTATAGGTTCAGATTCTTGGCAACCAAGACTATCAATAGTAACTGGTAAAATGGTAAGGTAAAAAAAATGGTAAACTGGAAGGTAAAAAGAAAATATTAATAATTCTATTTTTGCA